>BHFT01007467.1:0-16009 GCA_004320025.1 Laticauda laticaudata
TGAAACCAGTTATTTGCATACAGAACAGATAGATAGATAGATAGATAGATAGATAGATAGATAGATAGATAGACAGAATAATCTGTTAGATCTGTCTGTCTATCTACCTACTCTATCATCTATCTATCTACCCACCCACCTACCTGCCTACTTACCTACCTATCTCCTATCTTCTTCTAGAAGATAGAGGTATGAAAATCAAGTATTAAGATATTTGGACTTCTTTAATAAGTCATTAAAGACTTATTAATTTGGTTTATGTGTTGCATTAACAAAGCTTCATTGTCATTAAATCCTTGATTAATTTGGGAGCAAGTTATTATATTTCTTATCCCCATATGTCCACATAATATGTTTGTATGACTTCCCATGAAACTCTTGCCTAGGGTTGGACTGAGGGCCTCAGAAAGAGCCAACGTAAATATCTCAGTCTTGTTTAGAACAGGATATGGCTTGGGACTTGGAGATTGTTCTGAACAAAACTCTGTATGGGTTAACTCTCAGGGACTGAACTGTTTGAATATTTCTTCATGCCATATTGGAGGTTTAGAAAGGCTGCAAAAGGCCAAGATACAGTTTAGCTTGCAACTGTGTGTATATATCCTTTTTCCTTGAAAATACGACCTACCCCGAAAGTAAGTCCTGGCGTGATTTTTTACATATGTGCCCAATATAAGCCCTACCCCTAAAATAAGCCCTAATTAAGATCTCACCCACTTGGGTGGATGGGTAAAAATTAAGCTAGGATGGGAATGGAGGGGTGGAGCTGCCTTACTACTTACCTTTGGACAAGTGTAACCAGGCCTTGCACATCCCGACACCTGCCTTGCTGGCCCATTTCTTCTGCAGCCGGCAAGGCTGGCAAGTCTTTCCTGAAGGCCTCTGGAGCTGAGAACAAAGCTCTGGATCGATCCAGAACTCTTTTCTTGGCTGCAGAGGCCTTCAGGAAAGCCTTACTGATCTCAGAAGAGGTTCCTGAAGGTTTCTGACAGTGAAAAGGAGGTCAGGAGTGACACACACAAAGTGAGATTAGTCAGTGGATGACATCCCACCCACAATAAGACCTGGTGCCTTTTTTGGTGGCAAAAAAAAAAAAAAANGATGACATCCCACCCACAATAAGACCTGGTGCCTTTTTTGGTGGCAAAAAAAAAAAAAATAAGACAGGGTCTTATTTTTGGGAAAACATGGTAAAAAGAACCAGTGTCTCAGTTTCTGGGATGGGGATGGCTGAGAAACTGCAGAGTAGAAGGACACATTTTCGTAGATTTCATCAAAGAGTAGGGATACTTTCTCAAATTGGGATCCAAGGAAAGGAGGTGCTGATCCCTTTTCCTGAACTGGCCTCACTTCTCCAGCGCTCTGCTGAACTCTTTACCCTGGAGCCATGATACCACTACCACCGCTTTCTGTGCCAGTGCAGCTGGCTGCCAACAAGCAAATTAAGCAGGCTGTAAATCTGCCAGAGGCCAGAAATAAGCAAGCTCAGGCTTTATTGGCAGCTAGCTGGAGTAAAACAGCCTTTGCAAAAAATTCTTTGAGGATGAACAGGCCACAGGGTTTGGGAGTGATCAGTCAGGTGAGAATTTGAAGCAGCAGCAAGGGACAAGGTCAAAGGAAAATCAAGGTCTGGAACATGGCATGACAAGAGCTGAGATTTCCATCAGTTGTTCTTGGCACTGTCCAAAGAGATTATATACATCCTAAATAAGCCACAGGAAGCTTTACCTAGTGCACAAATTTGTACTTGCAGATTTGCTCACCTGCTAAGTTTGAATTCTACATATGTGGGACTGGTTAGGGTAGATTGCAGGGGTGACACCAAAATATAATTTTATCATATTTTATCTATATCTTAAATTATTGTATTCTATTCCAATGTCATTTTAGACTGTATTTTATTCCAATTTCATTTTAAATCATATTTTATTCCAATTCCAGTCTAAATTGTATTTTATCCAATTCCATTTTAAATTGCTTTTATCTAATTGTAGCAATAATTTATTTCTGGAACTTACTGGGCCAAGGACTAATCAGTAAACAAAGAAGGCTCCCCTGCTAAACACTGATGGCTTTTAATCTCTCAGACTTCTTCAGATCTTTGACCCTGGATCTTCATTTAAAGACTTCTGCCTAGGACTTAAGTGTCTGGGTGTGGGTAAGGATTCATGAAAACATGTTGGGTCTCTTGTTTTTATGGGGGGAGTGGTGAAGGTGGGGGCAAATCAGGTGACCTTTTATAATGCACAAAGTTATGTGTATCACTTTGGCTTCCTGGAGGAAAGTCAGGAGAAACACTTCTACATGGGTGATTGGATAGACAAACCAATAAATGGAACATTTGGATGGCCATTTTAATTGACTTCATCATTTATGGATCATGTTGCTCATTGAATGAATGCCTGTTAAGTTTTCATCCAGCAAATATTAGCAAAATATATAAATGAACATGTACAACTCTGGTTTATATTATGAAAATATTGCATAAAGTTTTGAAAGAAAGAGGAGAGAGAAAAAGAGGGGAGAGAGAGAAAGAAAGAGAGAGAAAGAAAGAAAGAAAGAAAGAAAGAAAGAGAGAGAGAAAGAAAGAAAGAAAGAAAGAAAGAAAGAAAGAAAGAAAGAAAGAAAGAAAGAGGGGGGAAAGAAAGAGAGAATGAGAATATGATCAGGGAAACTTGCTTAACTATAAATCTCATGAGTCATTTTGAAAAGGCAATTTTCAATAAGTTACATGAAAGAGTTTCCCCTTAATTATGATCATGAGAACAAAATGCTGGAACATTCATGCTTCATGTATTTCATAAAAGATGATAATGAACTCTACCCCTTTGACCTTATTAATGCTCTGTAATTTGATTTGCTGGTAATTTGCATTTTCTTTTTCCTTTCCACCATCTCAATCTGTAGAACTTGGAAGGAAGACGCGCCTGACAATGAATCTTGACATAGACAATCATTGAAAAAGTCAGAAATACTTGCCAGGATAATTTAGACACCTTGTTCTGTTATCAAAAATGGCTTTGGAACGACACAACACAGAATCCCATTGTAATAATGAGGGGTAAAGAATGAAAAGGGGGAAGAAATACTTTATTATGCTAGGAAAAATAGTGGGTTTTTTTTACTTTTACATTAATTTTCTACCTATTAATTCATGACACATAGACAACTTCCTTTCAGTTAAGGATAAAACAGTCTACTAAAGTATACCAGGGGAAGGGGAGAAATTCTGGATGGTGTTTTTTTCCTTGGCAAAGATATAAAGTTCTGCTGATTTATTACTTCTAGAAATTGATAAAGGATTTGGAAATATGTGCCCTAAGAAAAATGCTCACCCCCAGCCTTCATAGCTTTTCCACAACAAAAGCACTATGGGCAAGTTGACCTTTGTGTTAAAAATTATCTCCTTTCCGAAGGAGGTGCTGCAGGTGGGATACCATCTGTTATAAATGCTCAACCTGGGATCATAAAACACTTTTCTCCCCTTCATTTGGTAACAGTATGGGCCCACAGAATTGGTAAGTGGTGTGGACTTCCAGTGTGTAGAAAAAGTAAGCTGCCTATTTGTCAGCTTTGGAAGCCATATTAGCATCAGAAGCTTCCACGCTGCCACATTCTTGAGTCTGGGAAAATGGTAGGGGGGAATTTCTTGGAGCGTATGTGATTAGACATAATAGCATTCTTCTTGTAAGTCAAGGTCATGTTATTTCTGCACCTGGCTGAGGAGTGGTTGAGGGGAGTCTCAATTTTGGATGGATGATGATTGGGGCATGTGATGCCATAAGGGGTGCAGGAGGTGGATTTGTAATTTTTTACTTATTGCAAGGAAACCCAGAACTTTCAGATTTGTGATTTCCCAGATGTGCCAGTTTGCTACTCTAATAAAAAGAACCTTGGAGAAGATGTCTGTCTCAGAGTTATTGGTTGGAGTTGAGGTTTTCTGGAAAACTGACACTGTTAAAATTTCCTTTTGGGTTGATTTTCAATGGATATCTCATGCAGTACTTCTCTGCTCTGTCTCTATCTGTGGGCATGTGTCCATGTAAACACCCCTGTGTTCATTTGGGTCTTAGAAACTACTTGGACATATATCCCTGCAATTTTCTTGGCAATATATTCAGAAGTGTTCTGCCTTTGCATTTCTTTCTTCCTGGTGCTGCAGGAGAGTGACTGGCCCAAAGTTGCCCAGATGGCTTAGTTGCAGATGGACTTCATTGAAGATTTGGTTCTGGTGCAGTTGACCACATGGAGTTGAGAGTGAATGGGTATTGATACCTTCTCTTGGGTGTTGCACCTGAGTTCCTGTTCCTGTGCAAGAACATATATTCTATTGGCTGTTTGTCAGATTCCCATGGGGCCATGTACAAATCCTAGGAGTTTGTCCAAGTTTGGTTGAAGTTTCTAGGGGTGGTGCAACTGATATGATGCAGTGAAGGGGCTTGTGTTCTGAAAGGGTGTTGGGCAATTCCTATTATGGCTGAGGGCTAATCTTGCCTTTGTTGGATCTTGGGTGAGGGTATTTGCTTATGAACAGAGCTAGCTATCTCTCTATCTCTTAAGTGCTGACATCTGCTGAGGGCTATCAAGGAAGGTGGGAGCTGCTTTCTTTCCAAGAGCATTTCTCATCCAGGGAAATATAATATTCTGCCTTTTTAATATTTCTCAAAATATTTCATTCTTATAGGAGAGGGGTGGGTGCTAACTTTCTACAGTTCCTAAAGCAGAATTGGAAGTCAAGGTGTTTCAGTTTCTAGCCTGGTGCTTTTCACTACTGCACCAAACTGGCTATGTTTCATGCTGAAAAAAAGAAAGAAAAAAAGCCCTATGCCCTGAAATGGTGGGTAATAAACCCCCACCCAATATTTTGCAAACAAATCTATCCTTCAGCAGAGTCAGAGGTGCCAGAGGTGGCATTCAGCAGGTTCTGACCAGTTCTGGAAAACCGGTAGCAGAAATTTTGAATAGTTCAGAGAACTGGCAAATCCCACCTCTGACTGGAGATTTTACAGTATCCTTTCCCTGCCACACCCACCAAGAACCAATAGTAAAAAATATTGAATTCCAACTCTGTTCACAACTACTGCTTGGTGGTGGTATCCAAATTTCCCACTGGACAAAGTCTTACCATTCAATCTCAGCTTTCTATGGCAGGACCCAGGAAATCTGTTTTATATACATGCCAGTCTCAAAGGCCAAATCCTGAGCCTCTTACCTTTATTAATATAAATTTAACAAAAAAATAGTTTGAGGACTGGGCCACATGGAATGATTAAAAATAAACAGGAAAAATCCTGTGATTTGCAATGAATTAAATTTTCAGGGGGAAAAATATAGAAGAGTGTTTAGAGAGAGAAATAATTTTTTTCTAGTGTGATAATCTCAAAATTGATACTCTGAACATCACTGCATTGCCTGGGGCTGATGGATCTGCTGTACAAAATATTTAACATACATTCCATTGAAAAAGGTTTGAGGATTGTTGCAAATCAGAAGAAAAAAATAGATAATTTCAGAAGGTAAGTATTTCTCCTAAATGTCTTTTCACTGTTTTCATGATGATAGTGTGATCATCCATCTCATAGTAGTAGTAGTAATAGTAATAGTATTAGCAGTAGTCATATTAATTACTTTACTTAGTGCATGATTGGGCTTTTAATTATGGAGAATATAAACAACCTTGTTTGTTCACAATTATTTTTTCTTGTCCTTTTTTGTTGTTGTTATCCTTTCAGCTTCCTATTTAATGTACTGAATATTTGGATTGTTTGGGGAACAAATTCAGTGTTCCCAGCAGTGAAATTTATTTGAAAGTATTTCAGAACCTCTTAGGGAAAAAAAAAGAATAAATATATGGAATTATTTTGGTGGTAATTTAGGTGATCTTGTAATGAAAAGAAAGGAGAAAAAATGGCTTTTGCTTGGAACTTTTATTGATGAGCCCACAGCTCTGTTAATAATGTATGTTCAATTCATGTGGCCAAGTGTACTTTAACAATGCAAGATTTCCTATGGGGTAATTCTTCAAAATATAGTTACAGAAAAAAAAAATCCCATTTGTAAGATTAAAATGATATTGGCAGTCATTTAAAATTTAAACTTAGGTAGATTATTCACGACTCGTGGAAGTAATTTCATGAGCCATTTTTCTTCAGTTAGATGGATCTACATTTTTTTTCTCTCTACCCCTCCTGTCTCCTGTGCATTCTCCTTTTTCAAATAATTCTATATTCCAATTCAAAACTTGTCTTTAAAACAGTAGTGAGTGGCTGAATCTTGTCAGATGCTAATTTGTTCTGTTCCTCTTAGTTTAAACACTCTTTGTTCAGTGGTGGGATTCAATTTTTTTTACTACCAGTTCTGTGAGTGTGGCTTGGTGGGCATGGCAGGGGAAAGATACTGTAAAATCTCCAGTCATAGGTAGGATTTGCCGGTTCTTCGAACTACTCAAAATTTCTGCTACCAGTTCTCCAGAACTGGTCAGAACCTGCTGAATACCACCTCTGTCTTTGTTCCCATACACACACACACACACACACACATACATGCACACACACACACACACATATATACATATACAGTACATATACATCATACACACACACACACATATATATATATATGGGATTACTGATTAATGATCAATACTGCCATGGGAACTTGAGCCTTCTCTGGTGCCAATTTAATATTGAACTTGAGTTGACTAGATTCTGGTGTGTAGGCTTGAGCAATAAATCTGAACAACTTAATGTATGGCCTTAGTTCTTTGTGCCTGACACTTCTGTGGACTTTTCTTCTGTAGCTGTTCCTTGGCCTGAACTCTCTCTGTCAGCATTCCAGCAAACCTCCATTCCAATCAATAACTTTGAGACAGACACATCTCAAAGATAACCTTTATTTGGATAGAAATGAGCACATCTGTGGTATCCTAATTCTGAAAGCTTCCTTGCAATATTCAAAACTACAAATCCATCCCCCCCCCTTGGCCATCATCACACCACTTGGCCCAATTACGATCCATCCTAAAGTAAAATTCTTATTTCATTCTGCACCATACTCAATGACCTTGAACGAACAAAAGAATTTTATTTTGTCTACTTAGAGCTACTCAACTGAAACCCCCCACTTTCTCAGGCTTGTGGCAGCGTGGGAGCATGGAATCTCAATATGGCTTCCAATGCTGACACTCTCTTGAGTGAGGAAATAAAGAGACAAAAAGGAAGGACAATATTTACATCCATTTTCCTAATAAACTTTTTTGAAGTGGTGTGCTTTGGGTTCTTAAGAAAGTAAAATAAAAAAAAATGTGCTATATTTGCAAAATATTTCAGTAAAGGCTTTTATTTTGCACTTCACTGTTATACTTTGTCTCCAAAATAGAAATCTGGTTTTATTTACATGTCAAATTAACCAAGAAAGACCATTTAGAGGCAGCCCAGTTTTTGACCTTTATCTTCTTTCTTCTGTTCATACACTTCTATGCAAAAGATTGAAATTGAAAATTATATTGCTCTCATTTGCATCCACTGCATTTTCTTGCTTGACTTTTAAAACATAAACTTTGTGAAATATGCACATTACAGTTTTTCATTTTGTTTTTAAAGATACCTTGCAAATGCTTAAGGCAACTATTTTAAAATAACTATTTATTCACAGTACTCAAGATTATACAAGTAAGCACT
Organism: Laticauda laticaudata; assembly: GCA_004320025.1. Classification (NCBI taxonomy): domain Eukaryota; kingdom Metazoa; phylum Chordata; class Lepidosauria; order Squamata; family Elapidae; genus Laticauda; species Laticauda laticaudata. Next base: position 7,680 of record BHFT01007467.1, read on the forward strand.
CTATGAAACTATAAAAGATGAAATAGATGAATACAAAAACAACAACATCAAAGCACATTTTGCACATTTTCCATTGTTCTATTACAACTTGGTCTCATAAAATTTGACTGTAAGAACTTTCATTCATTGTCTCAAATTAACTTTTAATCCAACTTTGTTAAACTAGATTACATTATATTTTTCCTTCGTGATTTTTATTCAGATTATACATATTTTTGGTGACTGACTGGTAGAAAGGGGGAGTGGTTGAGTGGAAAATTGAAGGAGCCAATGTTTGTTCTTGAACATTTGATTTTAAGAAGCTCCCTTCAACTTTGGGGAAAAATGCTGAATCTGTTTTATAAATATCTGGCCACTTTTGAAAACAAAAAAAAAGTCTACTCACATAGAATTTTTAAAGCTATTTTTAAAATTATTTTTGTTCATAGATATCTAATCAATCAAACATTCATGATAGATAGATAGATAGATAGATAGAGAGAGAGAGAGAGAGAGAGAGAGATGGATGGAGATACAGTAGATAGATAGAGAGAGGGGGTGGAGATAGATAAAGAGAGAGAAAGAGATTGGCTGGAGATAGAGAAGGGGTGGAGAGAGTGACAGAGTGAGAAAAAGCTGGATGTAGATAGATAGATACAGAGGGGGTGGAGATAGAGATAGAGAGAGGGAGAAAACTGGATGGAGATAGAGAGAGGGGGTGGAGAGAGTGAACAAGGGAGAACTGGAGGGAGATAGATAGATACAGAGAGGGGGTGGAGATAGGTAGGTGGGTAGATAGGTCGATACCAATAGATTGATAGATAGATTAGATAGATAGATAGATAGATAGATAGATAGATAGATAGATAGATGGATGGATAACTGGTTGGTGATAAAGAGAGGGGTGGAGAAAGATGGATGAATGGAGGGAAGGAGGGAGGGATAGATAAATAGACAGATAGACCTGCAGACTGGCAGGCAGACAGATGGATGGGGGGGTGGACATAGATGGAAGGAAGGAAGGAAGGAAGGAAGGAAGGAAGGAAGGAAGGAAGGAAGGAAGGAAGGAAGGAAGGAAATTTTTGGATGCTTGCTGTCAGATTCCAACAACGAAACTCAGTAGGGAAGCCAGAAGGAAGTCAAAGGTTCCTCCTGCTCCCACTGCTTTTTTTTGTTGCTAATGATCATTCTTTTTCTCTGTTCAGGTAAGAAAATATCCCTGAAACAATGATCCAATGGGGCACTAGTAAATAAGAAAATTGGAGGAATACCAGTGGCTTTGTTTTAGACACTAGCAGTTACAACTCTCATTTGTCAATCTTATAGGCAACAGAATGTGGAAATGGATGGAAATAGGTATTTGTCAGGGTTCCAACAAATCCTGAATCACCTGAATACCACCTGAATCATTTTTTTCCAGTAGGGTGGAGTAGGGGGAAAATGTTTTTATTGATGTAGTTTCTATACATTTTTGAACCCATATTCTACCATTTATTATCCATACGCATACAGTATATTCAATGTAACCCAATGTAAAAGGGTTTCATGTATTTATGTACCTTTACATTTGTTCTTGATTTCATAAAGATTTTCTTTTTAATTTGCTAATCTAGACTGTAAACTTGGATTTTTCTTCTGGACTTTCCATCCCAATTCTAATCCAACCCAATTTTGCTTAGCTGTTCCTTGAGTTAGGCCAAGATCAACTAGTTTGCAGTTCTCCATAGCCTCCTTTTCTCTTAAAGAAAGAAAAATTGCATAGAGAATGAATTTAGGAGCTTTTCTTAATGTACCGTAGTGAGAACCATACCGTTGGCACAAATACTGTGAACCTCTGTAATTGGAAATCTCTTGGGTCTGGATTCTTAAATAGCGTATAGAGAATATGTGAATTAGACTGTAAACTAATTGAATTAGTTTGTAAACTAGAAGTTGCTGAGCAGGCCATGGTGAATATTCTTCTAGCTGACCAGGGAGTAGGAAAACATGATTTAAAAAAAACAAAACAAAAAGGAACAGAACAGCATGGGAGAAAGAGATGACAAAATATAGTTTCTTTAGGGATCAAAATTTGCCATTTGTTGCCACCGGCAAGATTAGCAAAAATGTTCAACAACATGTCCGCCAAATGTTGAAAATGCAATTAGACTCCAGGTAGTTATTATCATATGTGGATATGTATGAAAGCAAGAAAATATTGGATGAAAATGCACACATGGCTGGAAAAGATGATTAAGCAGCATATAGATTTAAAACCAGAAATATTTTTATTCAGTATAATACCAGAAAGTTATGATAAAGAGACCATATACTCAATGCTACATGCATTGAAAGCAGAAAGAATTGTTTTTGCACAATACTGGAAAAAAGAGAACCAGAACCCCACCAGATTAAAATATAATTCAGAAAATATTGGACTATGCAGAGAGGGATAAATTGACATTGAAAATAAAAGATAAAGGAGATACAGAAAACTATTCAACGTGGAATAACTTTTATCAATGGTGAGAGATAAGAGGTAGAAATAGAGCTGGAAGGGAACTTGGAGGTCTTCTAGTCTAACCACTGCTAAAGCAGGAGAATTTACACCATTTCAGACAATTGGCTGTCCAGTCTCTTTTTTGAAAGCCTCCAGGGATGGAGCCCCCACAACTTCTGAAAGCAAGCCATTCCACTGGTTTAATGACATTACTCTCAGGAAATTTCTCCTTACTCCTTACTTTCTCCTTGCTTCTCTCCTTGATTAGTTTCCAGCCTGTTCTATATTAACATACTTGAAATACCCTTTTCTGATTGGTCCATAAATGCCATTTGCTAATTGATTCAAAAGCGCGAGCCTAATTGGTTCACATTGCCAACTGGTGATTGGGCCGCCAGATCGGCGGGAGATTCAAAGAGCCGTCATTGGCCATGAGCCGCGAGCAGCCACTATAAAAGAGGCTGCTGTGGCTCCGCGGGCAGAACTGATGCAAGGAACCAAATAAAGAGCTGAAAGTCACACTGGTCTCGAGTCTCTTTTTCCTGAGATCTAACATTGGCAACGAGGATGGGATTCTGAGACAAAGGAGACCAGTCGAGCACATGGCAATGAGGACTGACCAACTGACGAGATGGCCGGCAGCAACTTGCCACCCACACCATTCGACCCAACGACGGGGGACCCACTTTGGATACCAGCTAGAATAATTCAAATAACGGGACCCCGGTCATACCAGCTAGAAACGGAGGATGGGAGAAGCTGGAAGAGACACATAGACCAACTATAAAAGAGGCTGCTGCAGCTCTGTGGGCAGAACTGATGCAAGGAACCAAATAAAGAGCTGAAAGTCACATTGGTCTCGAGTCTCTTTTTCCCCGCGATCTAACACAGCCCTTGTTTCTTGTCCTGCCCCTGGTCCTTTTGGAAATAGGTTGACCCCCCTCTTCTATGTGGTAGCCCCTCAAATACTGGAACACTGCTATCATGTCACCCCCTCATCCTGCTTTTCTGTAGACTAGACATATCAAATTCCTGCAACCATTCTTCATATGTTTTTGGTTTCCAGGTCTTTAGTTTCCAGGCTGATCCTAAACAAAGGCAGAGGGTGGGGAAACAGTGTCTTCTCTAGTTAATTCTTGGATGGGAGACATGACAAAACTGTAGTAATGCTGACTAAGCCAAAGAAAAAAAAAATTCTTGAAAGCAGCAGTGAAAGAGACCACTTCCATGCAATTAATTTAGATGTGTCCACCCAACTCACTGAGAAGTGAACTTGCTTGAGGGAATTTTTTTTTTAATTATTATTCCAGTAGAAGACCTTCAGCCTGAGAATCATATTAGGCTTTCTTATAAAATTATGTAAAGGAAGGCAAGAATCACGATAGACGTTCATTGTATTCTGTGATTATTTCAGAAAATAATAATAAAAACAGCAACAACAAACAAACAGATAAAAAAGAAGAACAATTTTACAGACAGACAGTTTCTTCTTAGCTGATGGGCCTTGATATTTCAATCTTATGCATTTTGATAGCGCTTGATATTCATAACTGGTGGGTTTGATAAATTTTTAACCTGGAAGTTGAAGATGATGAGAAATCGCAAGAGAGGTTTTTCGTTTCTCACCTTATCCTCAAGCCTTCAGGTTTAATTTTCACTTTTTGCACTCAATGTATTCCTTAGAGAACGAGCCGGCAGATCAGATTGTGCAAGTCGGCTGGCAGGTTGCCATTACTGGAAATGGAGAGAAATTGAGAACGGCTTCTTACAATTGAAGGTTTAATGCTACTGACATTGTACGAGACCTGGGCAGCAAAAACAGAGTTTTGAAGAGAAATATTTCATCCCAGTCCTCTGGTAAAGTCACGACATTCCAATAAAAACAATATTTTAAAACAAGCATGCATATTTATTTGCATAAATGAAACACAGAGGCACACACACAATTAATGTCCACATCTCAAACCTGAGGTTATCTGACATTTTTCATCCCTGGTAATATTATTGGATGCTGGAAATCACAAAGCTTTAGTAAACTGATGAAGCAGTTAAAAAAAAATGAGCCACTCGGTTTGGAGATAGAATTTAATGTGTGTAAAGTGTAATATTATTAATATTTTATTTAAATAGTAATGCGAGGTTTGTGTAGCAGAGAGATTCATTTGTTGGGGTTTTTTGCAACCTTTGGGACTCCTTCCTATTTATTGTTAGCCATAAAAAAATCTGGTTCATTTATTAACCTGAATTGGAAGAGTACAGTTGAAAATGTTGTTCAATATTTTTGAAAGTCAAAACTGATTCAAAACATTTGGGTTGTGCACATCACTATATGGCTTTAGTTGCTCAGCTTCCAACATGCAGTTATAAATTGAACACAAGGAAGCAGAGAAGGGCATTTATCTTTTCTCATAATCCTGCCTAGCAAAATATATGTTGTGGTAATGCAGAAAGGTTCCACATATTCCTCCTGATTGCTTAATCAATCAGCAAGTCCATTTCTTATATCTCTTTTAAAGCCACAGGGTTCAGCCCTTGGCCTTATATTGCAAATTGGAGGAATGTTTACCAGATGTTCAGAAAACTTAAAGTTGATTGGGGTAGTTAATGCTTCAAAAGACAGGAGATGGGATTAAAAGAATCTTGAGAGATTAGAAAAATGGGGTCAAAAGCCAAAATGAACACGAACCATGACAGATACAGAAGAGGAGATACCTGGTAAATGAGAAATAGATAATTATATTGCAAGACAAGAAACTTGAGATTCCCGAGAATATAAAATTAAGATAACCAAAAAGGCAACCACAATATTAGGATGCTTTTATAACACTATGGCTTCAAACTAATTGTCCTAACTGCACATATGTCACACTGTACATATAATAAATCATCTAGGTCAATTCTTCAGCCCCATAACAGTTGGCACATCTGGTTCATGCTGAAATGAAAGATCAGCAGAGAAATTTCTGTGTGTAACATAATTGGGGAAGTCAGAAAGAAAACCACCATAAAAGGCAGCGGTGACAATTTTCGATTTTTGCTTCCATGAAAACCATAATACAAATCCATGATGATGTAGATGACCAGGCTGAGCCTGAGGGGAATCAGAATAGAGCTGGAAGGGACCTTGGAGGTCTTCTAATCCAGCTCTCTACTCAAGCAGGAGATCCTATACCATTTCAGACAAGTGACTGTCCAGTATCTTCTTAAAAGCCTCCAGGGATGGACCACCCGTTAATTCTGAAGGCAAAGCTGTTCCACTGCTTAATTGTCCTCCCTGTTAGGAAGTTTCTCCTTAATTCCAGGTTGCTTCTCTGCTTGATGAGTTTCCATCCAGTTGTTTCTTGTCCTGCCTTCTGGTGCTTTGGAAAATAAATTGATTGCCTCCTTTTTGTGGCAGCCTCTCAAATAGTGGAATACTCTTATCATGTCCCACTTAGTCCTTCTTTTCCAGGGGTCTTCAAGCTTGACAACTTTAAGACTTGTGGACTTCAACTCCCAGAATTCTTCTTCCAGTCATGTTAGCTCAGGAATTCTGGGAGTTGAAGTCCACAAGTCTTAAACTTGCCAAGTTTGAAGACCCTTGTTCTTTTCTCTTGATTAGCTGTACCCAATTCCTGTAGCCTTTCTTCATACGTTTTAGTCCCCAGGCCTAATTAATTATTTATTAATTTATTAAATTATTATTTAATTATCTTAGTTGTTCTTCTCTGTACTTTTTCTAAAGTCTCAACATCTCTTTTGTAGTGTGGTGACTAAAACTGGATGCAGTATTCCAAGTGTGGCTTTACTAAGGCTTTATAAAGCTGTACTAATACTTCACATGATTTTTTTTTTCTGTGCCTCTGTTTGTACAACCAAGAGGTCAAACACATCCTCAGCCATGAGTGCCTTTATGCCCACAAGAGATCTAAGTTAGCCATCTTGAATTCCTTCTATTCTTATCTCCTACTAGTTTCCCTTGGCCGCTAGTAGTTCAGACTTTTGTAGAGAGCTCAAGTTTACAATAAATCTTTTTGCCCCTTTGAATTGTTTGGATCTCCTGATTTTCTGGGCACCCTATAGATGTTGCCAGAATTGTGTTCCACCAGATCTCAGAATAGCCATCTAATCTGTTTGGATCTTTTTGTTGTGTCTTTGTCAGGGTGACCTCTCTGGCAATTGTGATCATTGTAATGCTTATTTGTTAAATCTGTTAGTCAAGCCATTTGTATTATAACTGTACAAATCTTAAAGGGATCAGAGCTTTCACTGGACACACCCCAGATCGGTACTGGGCTTGTTGGTGTTTGATAAAAAAAAATGCAACATTATGAATTAATGTGGTCGGTAGCAGTGGTGGGATTCAATTTTTTTTACTTAGTGGGCAGGGCAGGGGAAGGATACTGTAAAATCTCCAATCAGAGGTGGTATTTTCCAGTTCTCCAAACTACTCAAAATTTCTGCTTCCAGTTCTCCAGAACCGGTGAGAACCGGCTGAATACCACCTCTGATCTGTAGAGGAAGGAGTTCTGTGAGATTAGGGGAGTCAAACTCAAGGCTGGATCTGGCCCGTGGGCTGCTTAAATCTGGCCCATTGGGCTGCCCTTGAAACAGCAAAGGACCAACCTGTGATTCATCTGTTGCCCCCCCCAAACTCCATTTTCTTTCTTTTTTTTAATTTTAAAAATAAACTTTATTAAACATTAAAAATATATATACGTAATGCAAAACATTTCATAAAATACGAAACCAAAGAGTAACACAATAACCAATAAAATCCACATATCTTAAAGCAGCCAAGGTTGAGAAAACTGTTCTTGGTCATTTAACATCTTTCATCAAAAATGCTGACGAAGGTTTGCAGTGACGTCAGCCACATGCAGATTGGAAATCTGAACATATGGATCCTTTTGCATGCAGATGGTGCCTCGCTATTGCCTAAGAACCCAAATTTGCAGGGAATACTAAATATATTAAGTGCAACGAAGAACATGGATTAATGCATTAAACACCAAAGTTATTGCATTTTATAAGGACAATTGAATCAAGGATTGCTGGTTACATAAAAAAAAACCCAAACAGAAAATATTTTGAGTTGGTAAACATAAAATGATTTCCAGAAATCATGTAAAATGCTACTAATATTTCTCTGTCACATTTAATGCCTGGACAGTGTGCATATAGATAGTCCTTGACTTATTGCTGCTCATTTAGTGACTATTTGAATAATGGTCTTAATAAATGGTCTGAATAAAATTATTTGCAACTGGTCCTCACACTGAAGACCATTGCAGCATCTCCATGGTTATGTGATCAGAGTTCAGGCAGTTGGAAGCTGGCATGTATTTATAATAGTTACACTGTCCCAGGGTCATGTGAGCATCATTTACAATGGTTGCAGGAACTGGGCATGGCTGGTCTAGTGAAGAGAAGGACCAGGGGAGACAGGACAGCAGTCTTTCAATATTAGAGAGGAGGAAGGGGTCAGGCTATTTTCAAAGGCACTGAAGGCCAGGCAAGGAACAACGGATGGAAACCAAATGAGTAGAAATTCAACCTGGAAATAAGGAGGAATTTTCTGTCAGTGAGAGCAATCAACCAATGGAACAGAAATTGCCTTCAGAAGTTGTGGGAGCTTCATCCCTGGAGGCTTTCAAGAAGAGATTGGACTGTCACCTGTCAGAAATGATGTAAGGTCTCCTGCTTGGTTGGGGTGAGGGGGTTAAATAAGATGACTAAAAGATCCCTTTCAACTCTGTTAATCTGTTATCTGAAACCTTCCTACAGGTCCTTTCTGATATGTGAAGTCAATGGAGAAAGCTGGATTTGCTTGTGAAAGGCTAGGTCCCACTGGCCGACGGATGCAAAACGTATGCATAAAGGACACAGCGGA
>BHFT01007469.1:0-70323 GCA_004320025.1 Laticauda laticaudata
AGTATTTGCTGTGTGAGCAAAAAGGAGACAGCAAGGAGCCTGGGCATGGCTTAGCTCAACTATTCTGTACTAAAGCTAGTTGCTGCTGTGAAACTGAAACTGAAACTCCTCTCCTCTGCTTGTGTTTTGCATTTGGAACAGGTTTCTTTTCAGGTGAGGAGGGGAAGTAGAACTCCTTAGCATCAGAGCGTGTTAATAATATACGAAATACTCATGCTCTGATGGACCTTTTGAAAAATCCTTTCTTAGTGAGTACCTAGAAGCCAAGAGTAACATACATGCCAAATTTCAAGTTTGTACGCTTTATGGTTCTGGAGATTTTGTGATGATGCATGAGTGGCATTTTGCTTTGATATATGTAGATAAATAAACATAAATGAATAAAGCTGAGGAAGCCACACATTTCTCCCAAGAGTATTTTACCTCAATCTGGAAAGCATTTCTTTGTTCAGCAAACAGGACATGGACTGCTAGAAGAAAAGGGCAAAGAGGATTTTATTTTTCGACACAGGGGCTGTAATTGAAAGTGAGTGTGTGTGTGTGTCTCTATCTATCTACTATCTATCTGTCTGCCTGTCTGTCTGTCTGTCTACCTGCCTACCTGCCTACCTATCAAAATCTGAGATCAAGTATTATCCAGGAAAGCAAATAAAGATTTTGACAGGAATATAACAACTGTCTGAAACTGGATATTGAGAGGATGACAAGCTATAAAGTCATTCTAGGCAGTATTTCATAACATTTCCCCTTCCTTCTGAGACCGTCACCTGCAGATTTCCTTGGAGGCTGCCCTGCGTCTCTTTTTTCAGAGTCCCCAGTGTTTTTTTGCCAAGGAAAATCATTTTTTTGGTTCCTGTCATCTCAACTCTGCTTACCATAAAGATATTTTCAGGGAAAAGTGAACTAAGGCCTTTTTCCCAGCTTTTTTTTTTTTCCAAGGTTTCTCTNGCTTTTTTTTTTTCCCAAGGTTTCTCTCTCTCTCTCTCTTTTTCTCTCTCTCTCTCTTCATAAACCTCTCCAGTCTGGCTTGTCATCATTTTGACATCTGTTCTCTGCCTACTGAATTACAGCTGTGCTCAGTTCCCTGCGGTGAGATTTACAAGGTGGAGTTGTTAGAGGAAAGTTTGCATTAAGTGAACAGACCTTGTGAAACTTGTTGCTACTACATATTTCCCCTCAAGGATTGTCTTCTTCTTTTTTTAAAAAAAATTGGAGATTGGGATATAAACTGCTTTCTTGAAAAGAAGAAGTATCTTTATTTTTATTTGCTCATTTGTATCCCATTTGTATTATTTTTACAAATAACTCAAGGCAGCGAATATATCCCACAAATCTTCCTCCTCCTATTTCCCCCAAAGTCACTAAGCCGGTTTTCATGTCTAAGGCAGGACTACAACTCACCGTCTCCTGGTGACTGGCCCAAAGTCACCTAGTTGGCTCTCATGCCTATGGCGGGACTAGAACTCCCCGTCTCCTGGTGATTGCCCAAAGTCACCTAGTCAGCTTTCATGTCGAAGGCAGGAGTAGAATTCACATCTCCTAGTGGTTAGCCAAAAGTCGCCCAGCTGGCTTTCATGCCTAAGACATGAACCAGAACTCACTTTACTCATGTTCTAGTCTGGTGTTTAACAAATTGATTCTTTGGGGTGTTTTGTCGGCTAAACGAAACAAATGGCTTGTTCTCCTCTGTGGCATCTCAGCATCTTCCTTCCAGCTGAAAAAAATAACTCATATTAATCCAGCGACAGAGTTTTTATTCTGTTATGAAATGCAGCTTCCAGAGCACAGTGAAGACATTTGCACCAAAACTTTAAAAAACAAAAAAAAATGACTTAGAAAGTCGAAACTCTTTTTATAATAACCAAGTACTGTAATAATAAAAAAAATGTTTAAACATAACTACACAGAAACACATTCTCTCTCACAAATAGCAGATTCCTTCTAATCCCAGGCAGTTATATCATGGCTGAGAATACTTCAGTCTCTGCACAATTTAATGTGATTTGTAATAACTCAGGTCTATTATTTGCAGCAAAACAAAACCCACTTTCCGTTGTAAATTGCAATTGTAAGTGGCGGGGAGCTCATGCAGCATTTTGTACAGATTTATACAGAATAATAGAGTTGGAAGGGACCTTGGAAGTCATCTAGTCCAACCCTCCCTCCCTATACAGATGGCAGTCCAGTCTCTTCTTGAAAGCTTCCAGTGATGAAGCTCCCACAACTTCTGAAGGCAACTTCTCTTCCATGGGTTGATTGTTCTCCCTGTCAGAAAATTGCTCCTTATTTCCAGGTTGAATCTCTCCTTGTTCAGTTTCCATCCATTATTCCTTGTCTGGATTACAGGTATTTTGGAGAATACCTTGACACCCGCCTCCTCTTTGTGGCAGCCCCTCAAATATTGGAAGATGCTCTCCTATCTCCCCTGGTCCTTCTCTTCCCTAGACTAGCCAGGCCCAGATCCTGGCACTATTTTTTACAGTCAGATGCTTGGGGCAGCTGACTCACGTTAATTATGGTTGTAAGCATCCCCAGGGGTCACACGATCCCCTTTTGCAACCTTCTGACAAGCAAAGTCAACTGGGAAGCTGTTCAATTCACTAAACAGCCATGTCACTAATTTAAGACCTGTGGTGATTCACCGAAGAAACATGGAGAGAAAATGGAACAAGCTCATTTAACAAATTTCATACGAAATTGAAACAAATTTCAAATTTCATGAACAATGTAAATTCTGGGCTGAATTGTGGTCATATTTTGAGGACTAACTGGGTTACGATCCTTTGGAGCAGAGGTCGCCAATCTTTTGGACCTCAGGAACCACCAAATTCATAATTTTAAATCCCGTCGACCTGAGATCCTGGGAAAATCCCCCAAAAAGTCTGCAGGAAAATCCCTCACCCCATTTTCCTACCAATCGATCATTCTTTATTTGGGATCGCAGGATACAGTCTCCAGCTCCTTTCCTGGGGTGGGGGGGGGGAGAGAGAGACTTTTGGCTTCACGCAAGGAAAACAGCAGAAGCAGCAGAAGTCTTTCTTTCTCTCCCCCAAACTCTGCCAGAAATGAGTCTTTGTGAGACTTGTTGTGCCTCTTGAGCAGGAGGCCTAGCAGAGTCCCAAAGACTCATTTCTGGTGGAGTTTGGGGGAGAGAAAGAAAGACTTTTGCTGCTTTCCTTGTGTGCAGCCAAAAGTAGAAGAAGAAAGAAGCGGAAAGAAGCAACCCGGGGCCCAGGCCAGGCACATGGGCGCGTGGGGCAAGTTCTTCCCCTTCACCCCTTCCTCCCTCCTCTCATTACCTTGTGTTGTTCACAATGCAAGCGATGCAAGCCTTGTGTTCCCATGGGCCATGTGGGCAGTGTTGCCTTGTGGTCCTGTGCAGCCTGGATTAATTGCTTTGGGGGTGACATTTCTCTGTGGACCACCAAAATTTTCTCGCGGACCACCAGTGGTCCCTTGACCCACTGTTTGGCGACCACTGCTTTGGAGTAATTCTGCACAGCAGCTTAAATTTAAAAAAGGAAAAGGAAAAGAACGTATTATTTTATCCCTCTCCATATTTGTCTGCATTTTAGTACTCCTTCCAAGCCAAGGAACTGGAGCACCAGGCTGATTCTTATGCTCCCTTGTGGGTTCATTCATTTTCTCTTTGTGTGAGATGAGATATACTCAACTTCAAAGGGAGTTTCAGCATAAAACCTGCTAAACTAGACTTCATTAGGCAAATGTAATTCTGCTTTACATGGACTTAATTGGCTATAGCTCTTCCTTTTCCTCATAGGGAAAGAGAACTCTCCGGTAGCTGCAGGCACATGTAAGCGGGTCGGACTCTGATCTTGTGCTCCGCAGCGGGTCTCCTTGTATCGTGTAGGTTGTGAGATCTACTCTCAGTTTCATTTCTCCTCCTTGGCCTAAATTTCTTTGCCACTGATAATAAAGTGGATGCAATCTGGCTTTGGAGAGTGTAGTATGTGCTTTGGAGCAGAGAATAGAGTAACAGAGTTGGAAGGGACCTTGGAGTCTTCTAGTCCAACCTCCTGCTCAAGCAGGAGGCCCTATACCAGTGGTGGCTAACCTTTTTGGGCTCCTGTCATGTGCACGCTTGCATGCTTGTGCTTGCGTGCCAGCACCCAGAAGGCAATGCCTGCCCCCCCACGTCCCCTACACATGCGCACGCAGTTCCACCTACCCCACCGCCCCCTTATCTGCACTGTGCCTCAGCTGATTTTCGGCCGGTTTGAGGCCTTTTTCGGCTTCCCAGAGGCTTGAGGAAGGCTTCTGCAGGCTTCTCAGGCCAAAAACTAGGCCCGTTTCATCACTTCTGGTATTTCCAGAAAACAGGAGGTGACAAAATGGGCCCAATTTTCAACCTGAAAAGTCTGTAGAAGTGTGCAGAAGCCTACCTGAAGCTTCTGGGAGGCTGAAAAAGGCTGAAAATCAGCTGTGAGCTGCGCATATGTGCAGTGAGGTAAGTTTGCCTGAAGCTCGCATGCCAGCATAAATGGCTCTGCATGCCATTTGTGGCACACGTGTTATAGGTTCACCATCATGGCCCTATACCATTCCAGATCAGTGGCCATCCAGCCTTTTTCTTAAAAGCCTCCAGTGATGGAGCAACCACAATTTCTGAAAGGAAGCTGTTTCACTGGTCGATTTTTCTCACTGTCAGGAAATTTCTCCTTAATTCTAGTTGCTTCACTCCTCGATTAGTTTCCATCCATTGTTTCTTGTCCTGCCTTTGGGTACTTTGGAAAATAGATAGACCCCTCTTCATCATCAGTGCTCAATAATATTTTTCAAAATTCCCTTTAAGCAGATAGGGTTGTCAGTAACTCTTTAAAGCAGCATCATCTTTTCCCGGGATTCTCAAAAGTGCTTTTTTTCAAGAGGCAACTGGATTTTCTTGTTTTTTCCTTGAAGACGTTTTTCAGATTCTCATCCAAGAAGCTACTTCAGCTCTGACTGGTTGGTGGGGATGGGAAGGATTGATACTCCTTGCAAACAACTGGTCATTTGCATCCTTTTAGAGGGTCGTTAAGGTCACCTGGAGGTTTAACTGTGTCCTCAGGATCACTTGAGTGGTGTAAATTGGCCTGCAGCCTTCTTGAACTCAACAGAGGGGGAGGGATACAACATCATCGATCTCCAGTCTACACCACAGTCCTTTCAACAGTTCCAACAAGGCTCCACACCCATTTGTACCCCTCAGGTCCCCCCAATCTTTCTCTTTGATAGGCTGGACAATCCTAGCTCCCTCAACCATTTGTCATACAATTTAGCCTCCATCTTCATTGTTTTGTGGCCCTTTTTTCTTTAGACCAGGGGTCTCCAACCTTGACAGCTTTAAGACTTGTGGATTTCAACTCTCAGAAGTCCTCCTCCAGTAATGTTAGCTCAAGAATTCTGGGAGTTGAAGTCCACAAGTCTTACACTTGTCAAGTTTGAAGACTCTTGCCTTAGACTTTAAAGGGAAGGAATCTTTTTTGGTGGAAAATAGCCTTTTTTGCATCTAATGGCATGAATTTTCCAGGTGAAGGTTCTACAGATAGGATAAATTGCATTTCCAGAATAAACATAAGTTAATTTTCTGCGCCACGGTGGCCCAGTGGTTAGAATGCAGTATTGCAAGCTGACTTTGCCCATTGCCAGCAGTTCGATTCTGATCAGCTCAAGGTTTCTTTCATTCAATCCTTCCAAGGCCTGTAAAATGAGGACCCAAATTGGTGGGGGACAAATAGGCTGACTTATAAACTGCTTAGAGAGGGTTTAAGTCAAGCATTGTGAAGCAGTATATAAATCTTAAGTGTTATTGTTATTCCTATCTATCTATCATCTAACTCTGGTGGCGCAGTGGTTAGAATGTAGTATTGCAGGCTAACTCTGCCCACTACCAGGAATTTGATCCTGACCAGTTCAAGGTTGACTCAGCCTTCCGTCCTTCTGAGGTCAGTAAAATGAGGACCCAGATTGTTGGGGGCAATAGACTGACTCTGTAAACCACTTAGAGAGGGCTGGAAAGCGCTGTGAAGTGGTATATAAGTCTTAAGTGCTGTTAGGGAGGGAGGGAGGGAGGGAGGAAGGAAGAAAGGAAGGAAGGAGTTGTGATGGTGCAGTGGTTAGAATGCAGTATTGCAGGCCAATTCTGCCGACTGCTAGGAGTTCGATCCTGACCAGCTCAAAGTTCGATCCTGACCATCCTTCCATCCTTCCAAGGTGGGTAAAATGAGGACCCAGTTTGCTGGGGGGCAATACGCTGACTCTGTAAACCACATAGAGAGGGCTGTCAAAGTACTGTGAAGAGGTATATAAGTCTTATTGCTAGTGCTATTTGCATTTACTGTCTGGCCACGCTCTGCCCAAAGACATTGTCGGAGCAAAGCTGTGGTTCCATCAGGTACCACAAAGCCACTTCCTTGGTAATTTCTGCCAGTCCAATTTCTTTTAAAACTGGCCAAGTTGAAAGCCCTGTTGATTTCTTGGTCTCCTTGGACAGAAGCCGAGAAACGCTTAAAAAAGCTGTTTCAACTACATTTTGGAAGTTGGTGGGAAATGGGAGGGAGCAGGCAAGAGGTTATTGGTCAAATCACTAGACCTGGAAGTCTGCCTTTCAGCTTGTCACTATTACTTTGTGACCTTATGGATCTTAAGGCTGCCCATCTGTTATTAGGGAATCTGCCTGCGTGTTATACTGTTAATAAGGGAGCTTATTCAGCAAAAGCAGTTGACCTGTAATCAATGGTGGAGGCCAGAGATTGTAAATTAAGCAACAGCTGACGAGGTGCCTCCTCTGTTTTTAACACCATCCTGGAAAATGGCAGGAGTGGGGGCGAGAGAGAACTCTAAAAGCCAGCGAAGGGCATTTCCCTAAGGAAGCCAAGTTTCTGCACAGCTTGTCTACCTAGGGATAGACACTGAGACAACCCCAGACATCTATTCAAAAATTCCTTCTACGCTCCCAAGATTCTGTATTTGCCCCAAGCAAGCATGAAAGACTTTAACAAAACTATTGTAATTTGGGCTGCTTGTGGCTGCTTTAAAGAGTTGCACTAACTGTAATGAGTTGACTCATTAAAACAGCCCCATTTTTTTTTCCTGAGGTGGCACAGTGGCTCAGTGGTTAAGACCCTGGGCTTGTCGGCTGGAAAGCCAAGCGGCCCAGGTTTGAGACCCGAGCTGCATGCGATGGGTGAGCTCCCTTCCTCACCTCAGCTCCTGCCCACCCAACTCCAAAGCAGGTAAATGTAAGTAGATAAATAGATACCATTTCTTTGGGAAGGTAGCAGCACTCTGCGATATTATGCTGACCACATGACCATGGGAATATCTAACCTGAACCCTATCACAGGATTCCCCCATTTAAATCATGAGTCTCGAGCCAAACTTCCAGACCTTCAAAAGGATTTATTCGGAGTGAACATGTCCGGCACTGCCTGGGTGTAGCCGACTCTGAGGCACATCATTCATTGTCACCCTTGACCCTGGTTTTCCCCCCATCCCCTGGGTATATCGTAATCCATATTCTCCAATGGGACACTTCCATAGCCAAGAGTCATCAATCAGGCTCTCCAGTTAGAACTTTGCATGGCGGAAACTTCAATCACCTAGTTACTATCTTTGAAAAAAATTGTGGAATGCACTTTTGATTTCCAAGCTGCTGCATTTCTCCTCCTCCTATAGTTATTTCTAACTATAGAAATGTGAGTTGACAAACCCTAACTCTGGCTCAACAGCCCTTGAAACAGAGATGGGCTCCAGCCCCTAGAGGTGGCAATGACTAGTAACTTAAAATCTGCAGGGACTCCTTTACATTTTTAGTTTTTTCCTGACCAATGCAGAACTTTAAATAAGATCTGGCTACCTTGATGAAATAGCCCCAACAGGAAATTTGTAGTAGGAGAGGTTAAAAAAGTCAAGATGGCAGTCATGATCCCATGACTGAAGCCCCACCCATTACGCAGGGCATGTTAAAGGGGCAGGGCTTCAATCACACAATCATAATGGCTATCTTGACTTTTTGAGCTTTTGTGAATGCTTCTGGGTTTATCCTTGCTTGTGGGCTGAAGCAGAGGTGGTATTCAGCAGGTTCTGACCAGTTCTGGAGAAGCGGTAGCGGAGACTTTGAGTAGTTGGGAGAACCGGCAAATGCCACCTCTGACTGGTCCCTCCCAGATCTCTTCTCTGCCTCCCATAGAGTCCCAACTGATCGGCTGGGTCTCCTTCGGTTGCCCTGCACAGGAGAATGGACCTGGAAAGCAGGTTGGTGGGGTGGGGAGGGAATGGGGATGTTGTAGTATCCTTCCCCTGCCATGCCCACTAAGCCATGCCCACCAAACTGGTAGGAACAAAATTTTGAATCTCACCACTGGGTTGAAGCCCTTTTTGTGAATTATTTTCAAATTGCACACAACCCTAATACTTTAGCATATATCTTGTGAGCTGAGTGTAGCCCCTGGTTACCACCCATAGTAGCAATTGTGGCAATGTTATTACCAGTGAATACCTGCAGGTAACTGGAGGCTGCACTCGGTTGTGTGGCAATATACAGCAGTATAATCCAGAAATAAATACAGAATAACTTAACAGTTCAAACTGTTGTGTGCTCAACAATATGTTTCCAAAAACTCTTAACTGAAGGTTAGAGGTGCATGTTATCACAGCTGCATATCATTATGTAACTGTGATAACAAAGAGCCTGATGCATAAAGGTGATGAAGGGATTGTATTTCAATAAAAGAATCTGACCTCAATTGCTTAGTTAATTTTTCTAGAAATGGAAAATTCAACAAATGCCATATCAACATGCATTTCCAAACAAATGCTAAAGCAGTGACTTGGAAATTAATTCTAGGAGTCCACACATCTTAAAATTGCTGTGTTTGGAAAAAAATGCAACTAAAGTGTTCCTTTTCCCATTTTGACTTTTAGAAAATAGAACACATAAAAATAGGGTTGAAAGAGACATTGGAGGTCTTCTAGTCCAACCTCCTTCTCAAGGCAGGAGACTCTATACCATTTCAGATAATTTGCTGGCCAGTCTCTTCTTAAAAGCCTCCAATGATAAAAAAAACTTCTGAACTCAACCACAACTTCTGAAGTCAAGCCATTCCACTGATTAATTGTTCTACTCAGTTCTAGGTTCTTCTCTCCTTAGTTTCCATTTATTGCTTCTTGTCTTGCCTTCTGGTGCTTTGGAAAATAAGTTGATTCCTTGTTCTTTGTGGCAGCCCCTCAAATATTGGAACCCTAGTCTCATGTCACCTCTAGTTCTTCTTTTCACCAAACTAGACATACCCAGTTCCTGCAACCATTCTTCATATATTTTAGCCTCCAGATTAGCCCCTTAATCATCTATGCTGATCTTCTCTGTACTCTTTCTAGACTTCAAAATGAATGGGATTCTACTGGTCTGGACTGGTTCTATAGAACTGGTTGTTATGATTCTGTGCAATTCGGATGTTGTGGTTTGCTGACAGCAGGTGCGGACAGCTGAGGTCTCGGAGAGCGAGGACTCAGATGAGGGACCTGCGTGTGATGCAGGGATGGGCCAGGACCATCAGGGAGTGGAAGGCTGCCTTTCGAGATTGTGGAGGCTGGCAGCAGTGAGGAAGAAGCTCCCGAGGAGCCTGTGCCTGGTGCGTCTGCGCACAGAGCTGCTCGAAGAAAAGAGCAGCTGGGGAGACTCGGGAGTATGGTTGCAGGTAATGGTCCCTCCCTTAAGAGGTAAAAGCCAGCTGAGAAACCAGAGTTCTTTGCAGGAAGCAAAGAAGTTCTTGCACTCAAGCCTTGTGGAAGTTTGGACTATCTTGGTTTGTGTTTGAAGACTTTTTGTTTGGAATATTTCGTGGCAACATAATCTAGTGCTTTTGGCAGCCTTGCACAATTTTGGCAAGGCTTGTTCTTATCAGAGACAATTAGTTTTGATAGCCTTTTAACTGTGAATTAATGGAATTCGCAGAGAAGCATTAAAAGGTTTTGCTTTTATCTCTGTTTGGTGTTTGTTTACTTGGAACAAGGTTTGGGTCAGACCAAAACTGGACACAGTACTCCAAATGTGGTATTTTTTTTAATAAAATGTTTATTGCAGATATGGCATTGCAATAAATTATATATCTCTTGATTAAGTTTGGGTTTCCTTGCTTTGTTTATCATGGGTTAAAACCCTTTACAGAATAATTTGCAATAATAGAATTGGTCATAATGAACTATTTTTTCCCTTTACATTTGCTCTAACATATAGCATGTAGCAAGACTGCTAATCTTTTTTAATTATTGCAAGATGCCACCTATAGATTAATTTCCTGAATTGTGAAGATGTTCTCACAGGAAGTGTCTAAATTTATTGCCACACTTTATCTGGAATACTTCCAATTAAATCAAACTCCCATATATATATATTTTTATGCTGGTGGGATTCAGAATAGTAAATATTTCTTGTTCATTTCTAAATTATCACCACCATTGCTTGGTTTTTACATTTGCTGTCACACAAGTTTTCCACAAAACCTAGGCAGTCTTAAGTTTATGAAATTGGTGGAAAATCTAGTTTTTGGCACTATTTCTAGCGGATCTAAAATAAGTAAAATGCCATCATGAAATAGACCTCGTATTTCAAACAAATAGAGAGATGGTATTGATTTCAATCAGTGACCAGCTAAAAGAAAACATAAAGAAACAAGTTACTGCAAGAACCATCCATACAAATATAATGGTTTTGAACATGAAGAAGTAAGGGAATATGTACACTATTAATAGTTTTTTAAAAGCTAAGAAGAAGAGGTGATGTCCAAACTAAGATAAAATAAGCTCAGAGACAGCCAAGCTAAACAATCCCAAAGACTCCACAATTCAGTTTAGTACGATTACACTTCAAATACTTCATCCAGTCTGTTAGAATAGAATAGAGTACTTTATTGGCCAAGTATGACTGGACACACAAGGAATTTGTCTTGGTGTAAACACTCTCAGTATACATAAAGAAAAGATACATTCATCAAGAGTCGAGAATTATAAGTTACAACACTTAATGATAGTCATAGGGTACAAAAAGCAATCAAATCATACTAGGAAACAGTCACTATAAATCATAAGATACAAGCGACAAAGTTACAGTCATACAATCGCAAGTGGGAGGGGATGGTGATAAGGAGTGAGAAGATGAATAGTAATAGTAATGCAGAGTTTGTAAATAGTTGGACAGTGTTGAGGGAATTATTTGTTGAGCAGAGTGATGGCGTTTGGGAAAAATCTTGTGTCTAGTAGTTCTGTGTGCAATGCTCTATAGCATTGTTTTGAGGGAAGGAGTTGAAACAGTTTATGTCCAGGATGTGAGGGGTCTGTAGACATTTTCCGAGCCCTCTTTTTGACTCGTGCAGTATATAGGTCCTCGATTGAAGGCAGGTTGGTAGTAAATTGTTCACAACAAAATAAAAAAAGATGTTGAGACTCTAGAAAGAGTGCAGGGAAGAGCAACAGCAATGATTAAGGGTCTGGAGACTAAAACACATGAACAATGGTTGCAGGAATTGGGTTTATCTAGTTTACCAAAAAGAAGGATTAGGGGTGATATGATAACAGTATTTGAGGAGCTCCTACAAAGAGGAGAGTGTCAAACTGTTTTCCAAAGCACCAAAAAGCAAGACAAAAAAAACAATGGATGGAAATTAACTTTGCTAAAAAAGGGTTGATAAAATTTTCCTTATGAGAGGAAATCAAGATGATGTGAGAATAATTTGGAGCATGTAGGAGTATGAAACTTCTTTGTTAGCAAAGGATACCTGAGGCTTCTTCACAAGGCTTAGGGGTCCACAGGATAAAGCGTATGATGAATGGTTGTGGGAAATGGAATGGAATCAGTGGTAGGATTCAAATTTCTTTACTACTGGTCCTGTGGGCGTGACTTGGTGGGCATGGCAGGGGAAGGATATTGTAAAATCTCCAAGCATAGGTGGCATTGGCCATTTCTACGAACTACTCAAAATTTCTGCTACAGGTTCTCCAGAACTGGTCAGAACCTGGTGAATACCACCTGTGAATGGAATGGAATGAAATGGAATGGAATAGAATAGAACAGAATATTGGGATGAAGAATTGAATAGAATTGAATAGAATAGAATAGAACAGAAATACTGGAATATGGAATGGAATGGAATAAAATAGGAATATTGGAATGTTGGAATATTGGAGTAGAATAGAATATAATTATGAATGGAATGGAATAGAAATTAGAATAGAATAGAATAGAATAGAACAGAATAGAAATAACAGAGTCAGAAGGAACTTCTAGTCCAACCCCCTGCTTAGGCAGGAAACCCTACACCACTTCAGACAAATGGTTGTCCAATCTCTTCTTAAAAACTTCCAGTGTTGGAGCATTTACAACTTCTGGAGGCAAGCTGGAGGTATATCTAGTCCACGGGTGTCAAATTCACTGCGTCAGGTTGCTGTCACGTGATATATCATGACGATTTTCATGGAGCTGGGATGGACATGGCCTGCATGTGACACATCTGGCCTGCAGGCCACCGGTTTGACACCCCTGGCCTAGTTTAACGAAGAGAAAGACTGGGGGTGACATGATAAAAGAGCATCCAATATTTGTGGGCTGTCACAGATAAGAGAGGGTCAACGTATTTTCTAAAGTGGCATCTCCCAACCTTTTGGGGCACCAGGGGCTGGTTCCATGGAGAGAGGTTTTTCCGTGGCTCAGAGAGGGCATGGTTTCATGCACTGTCTGAATTTCATGGATGGGGCTTTGCTTGTTTGTGGGCCCAGTTTCTGGCAGGCCACGGAAGGGTGCCAGTTTATGGACCAGGGGTTGGGCACCTCTGTTCTAAAGCACCTGAAAGCAAGGCAAGAAATTGTTAATTGTTAGGTTGGCAGAAGGTGGGGCAAGTAACAGGAGCTCACTCCATCGCGTGGCTCTCGGGTCTCAAACCTGGTTTGTCATCTCTCCAGCCAACAAACTCAGCATCTTTAACTGCCAAATCATCGCGCTTCCCACGTGGAGAGATAGAATTGTGTCTTAATAGAGTCGAGTTTGGCTTCTTGCTGGTGTTTGGGCAAAACATCGCTGCTGTTTCATTGGTTTCCTCTTAATGCTTTCCTTTCGAGTGGCAACATTCATGATGGCATTCCAGATTTCTTCCTCTACGCTCCTTATCACCACCCATCCCCTCCCACTTGTGACTGTATGACTGTAACCTTGTCACTTGTATCTTTACGACTTATATGGATTGTTTCCTAGTATGAGTTGATTGCTTATTGTAACCTAGGACTATTATTAAGTTTTGTACCTGATGATTCTTTACTCTTGACAAATGTATCTTTTCTTTTATGTACCCTGAGAGCATTTGCACCAAGACAAATTCCTTGTGTGTCCAATCACACTTGTCCAATAAAGAATTCTATTCTATTCTATTCTATTTTATTCTATTCTATTCTATTCTATTCTATTCTATTCCTATTCTAATTCTATTCTATTCCATTCCATTCCATTCCATTCTATTGACTATTTCCTAGTTGGATTTGATTGCTTATTGTACTCTGTGACTATCATTAAGTGTTGTACCTGGTGATTCTTGACTCTTGACGAATGTATCTTTTCTTTTATGTGCACTGAGAGCATTTGCACCAAGACAAATTCCTTGTGTGTCCAATCACACTTGGCCAATAAAGAAATCTATTCTATTCTATTTCCATGCATGGACCATGTGGGGCAGGGTGTGGGGCGGGGGAGAGAGGGCTTCAAACATTCATTACTGGTAAATTTTATTAATGTCCTTGTCATCTGGAGGGATCCTCTCTAATGAAAATATAATGTGTGTTTTGGAGAGGGAACAGACGTCTTTGCATCTGTTGGCTTCCTCAACGATTCAGCAAAAAATGCTGCACCCTGCTCTCTCAGTCAGTATCAGCACAAACAGCTTTAAGCCAATGTGGGTTTGTTTCCAAGTTGCAGGGGTGGGAATTGTTTCTTGCTGACAGCAGCACTTGAGGGAAAAAAAACCATTCTTATGTGACAGTTGCCAGCACTTTCTCTGAGAGATAGAGAAGCAAGAACTCTGGTGTCCATTGAAAGGGCAAGGACACTGGGCAATCTGTGATCTGTGGTGGCTTCATGCCTCCAGAGATAAAGTCACCTCCATGATAACAAAATAATGGAATTGGAAGGGATCATGGAGATCTTTTAGTCCAATGTCCTGCTTAGGCAGGAAACCCTATACCAGGGGTTGCCATGGCTTGGTGGGCATGGCAGGGAAAGGATAAAATCTCCATTCCCATCCCATTCCAGGAGAAGGTTACTGCAAAATCCCAATTCCCTCTCCATCCCTCTAACCTGCTTTCCAGCTCCGTTCTCCTTCAACCAAAGGAGACTCAGCTGATCAGCTGGGACTCAATGGGAAGCAGAGAAGAGATGGGAGTGAGGCCAGTCAGAGGTGGTATTTGCCAGTTCTCCCAACTACTCCAAACTTCCACTATCGATTCTCTAGAACCGGTGCGAACCGGTTGAATACCACCACTGAATCCAGGGGATTGGCAATTGGCTTGCACTTACAAAAACTATAGCATCCCATGTCCCAAACGTGCTTTTTCAGAGGCAACTGGACTTTCTGGTTTTTTCTTTTGAAGACATTTCACTTCTCATCCAAGAAGCTTCTTCAGCTCTGATAGGATATTGGAAAATGGAAGGATTTATATTATTTGCAGACAGCTGGTCATTTGCATCCTTTTTAGAGAGTTGTTGAGGCCATATGGAGGTTTTATCTGTGTCCTCAGGGTCACCCGAGTAGTGGAAATGGTTCCTGTAGTCTGCAATGTTTCCTTTTCCCACACCATTCCAAGGGTGTCCATCCCAAATTGCATAGCAAAAAATTCTGTAGAGATTCTCCATCATCCAGGTCATGGTTTTCAAGAGGCAACTGGACTTTCTTGTTTATTCTTTTGAAGACTAAAGACTCTGAAGTTTCTAAAAGGGTGCAAATGATCAGCTGTCTGCAAGGAGTATAAATCCTTCCATTTCCCCACTGTCCCACCAGAGCTGAAGAAGCTTCTTGGAGGAGAAGTGAAATATCTTCAAATAAAGTCCAGTTGCCTCCTGAAAAAAGCATCTTTGGGACAACCATCACCTGGATGATTGGGAATCTCTACAGACTTTTAGCTATACAATTTGGGATGAACACCCTTGAAATGGGGTGGGAGTAGGAAGGGATTTCCAGAGGAAGAAAAAAATTGCAGACAACAGGAACCATTTGCACTACTCAGGGGACCCTGAGGACACAGAGAAACCTCCAAGTGGCCTCAGTGACCCTCTAAAAGGATGCAAATGACCAGCTGTCTGCAAGGAGTATAAATCCTTCCATTCCCCACTGTCCTGCCAGAGCTGAAGAAGCTTCTTGGAGGAGAAGTGAAAGGTCTTCAAAGACAAAAACAAACAAACAAAACCCAGTTGCCTCCTGAAAAAGCACCTTTGGGACAACCATGACCTGAAGGACTGAGAATCTCTATAGACTTGTAGCATCCGATGGTCACATGATCACCATCTGCGACCTGGCCTGTCAGCTTCCCACAAGCAAAGTAAATGGGCAAAGTCAGCAGGGAAGGTCACAAGTCAGTGTGCTAAGACTCTGGCACTTGGCAGCCACTTACCTGCCTGCTGGCCTGCTTGTGAGCTACCTGAGGCCTGCAACTTTCTTGCCGGCTGGCTTCGGTTGTTGGAAGTTAACAGGAAATCGAGGTCCTCACTTCACCAACTGTGATAATTGCTTCACGACAGCGAGAGCAAATCCCACGATTGCTGTGCACAGGTACAAGGATGACAAAAGAATTTTCATTGTTCCATGAATTTTGAAGGTTAAGGATCAGAATGATGTTTCAGTCCAGCCTTTTTCAGTTCTTCTTTTGGTTCACTGAAAGAATCCCTGATTGGCTCAGGTTGTTCCCTGAGCTTGATGTTTCAAGGCTAGCAGAAGTGAAAAACGAGAAAAGCTCAGCTTACAATTTGCTTGTATGGGAAGGGAAAACAAGTGAAACTCAACACATGAACACACCTTTCAATCCTACAATACTTTGAGGACGTCCTGGGATTTGGGATCATGCCTTGGATTTTACTTTCTGAGGGCTGCTTGAAGACCAATTTCAGCTTCACCAGATGTGATCTTCCAGGGCATGATGGGTGTAACATTGGACTTTTTCCCTTCAACCGAAAAGAAGAACTTCTGAAAACTAGGTGTTTCAAAAGGAATCCTTTATTGAAAGGGATTTTATCTCAACACTAGACAAAGCAGAATCTAAGATATCCCCAGGCATACAGTCATAGGAAGTTATAAGGAAAGTTATAAAGTCATAAGGAAGTTAAAAGCCCTCCCCTCATTCTGATGTGGATTTAGTCAAACAAAGAACCAACAAGCTAATTCCCCCCTCCCCTTTTCTGGGAACATATCTTAGCGTACTTCTCAGGAGTTTCTTCCAGGGCTGGAATTTTTATGGTTCTTTCTCATCTTGTTATCTCTTCAAGAGGTGACAAGTTTCTAGACATCTGGCTCCTCTCCTCCCATTGTATATCATGTGCAGGTTATACAGAATCAATATAGGATTTACTATATTCAGGTTACATCAAAAAGGATTACTTGTACCAACTTCCCCCCACCCTTCTTCTTCCATTGAAGAAGGGCAGATACACGGATCTGACATCGGGTTTAGTTCCAAAGAGGGAAATTCAAGCTATACTACCTGTACCTTGTCCTCCAATACGATAAGTGGGTGTCTTTGTGTGTTTGACAAGAACTGTTCCTTTCAAAATCCAAGATAATAATGTTCTGTTCTACCAAGGTACCACTGGTTTTATTACAAAATATCTCTGTTGCTGAGATACACAGATTTCCTTCAAAGGGTCTCTCTGAGAGGGGGGGACGGAGGGAGGGAAGGAGAGAGAGAGAGAGAGAGAGAGACAGACACAGAGAGAGAGAGAGAGACAGAAAGAGAAAATGAGACAGAGATAGACAGAGAAACAGAGAGAGACAGAGACATGCACACACACACAGAAAGAGAGAGACAGAGACAGACAGAGAAAGAAAGTGAGAGACAGAGAGAGACAGACAGACAGAGACAGAAAGAGAGAGACAGAGAACAGAGAGAGGGACAGACAGACAGAGACAAAGAGGGAGAGAGAGAGAGAGAAGCAGCAATTGTGATTGAAAATAATACTGTAGTATTGCAATATTTCATTGCAAGCATCCTTTATTGGAAGGATTTTTCCATGTCCTGTTTGTTTCTATGAGTTCTTTAGGTTACTCCTTACACCCATTATCATGTGTCTGTGTGTGTGTGTGTGTGTCTGTGTCTGTGTGCATGCGTGTGCTTGCACATTGTTCCTGCTCACAGTGATTATTTGGAATTGCTTGTGGTGATGTGCTAATGGCAGTTCAATTAATATGATAAGATCTTAATTGGCTGTGTAGAATATTGTCCTTTCTAATCTGTTCCGAAATTCTAAGGCTTACTGACACATGAATGACTATAATTCCCCCAAATTGTAATCAGATTGCAAAATTGAGCTCTTGACTGGCTGGTGAGGGTAAGGCAGAGAAAGGGGGATTGTGAGTAGACACCATGGAGTTTGGACAAATTGTTAAGGATGGCTGTGGCAACATCAGTGTGGCTGTTCTTTGGTTTGGCTGTCCACTTGGGATATCCAGGGGCATCTGAATTTTGGTCACATGACCATAGAATGGTGCAATGGTTGTAAGTGTGAAAAATGGTCATAAGTCACTTTTTCCAGTGCCTTTGTAACTTCAAAGATTACATGTAATGAAGAAACTATGCTGAAGTTTCTCCTCATGCTATTCTTGGTTCCTTGTTCCTGACATACTTTGACTGGGGAATTCTGGGAGTTGAAGTCCACCCATCTTCAAGTTGATGGGGCTGAATTAGAGCTAGTCCTTGACTTACAACAGTTTGCTTATTGTTCAACCTTCCAATGGTCCTGAAAAATGTTATTTATGACCTTTTTGAACCATGGTGGTGCAGTGGTTTAAATGCAGGATTGCAAGCTAATTCTGCTGACTGCCAGCAGTTTAATTCTCACTAACTCAAGGTTGACTCAGCCTTCCATCCTTCCGAGGTTGGTAAAATGAGGACCCAGATTGTTAGGGTCAAGAGACTGACTCTGCAAACCACTCAGAGAGGGCTGTAAAGCACTGTGAAGCGATATATAAGTCTGAGTACGATGCTTTCCTTCCTTCCTCCCTCCCTCCTTCCTTCCTTCCTTCCTTCCTTCCTTCCTTCCTTCCTTCCTTCCTTCCTTCCCTCCTTCCTTCCTTCCTTCTCTCCCTTTCTTCCGTGGTGACACAGTGGTTAGAATGCAGGATTTTAGGCTGATTCTGCCCACTGCCAGGAGTTCGATCCTGACTGGCTCAAGGTTGACTCAGCTTTCCATCCTTCCCAGGTTTTAAAATGAGGAGCCAGATTGTTGGGGGCAAGAGGGTGACTCTGTAAACCGCTTAGAGAGGGATGTAAAAGCACTGTGAAGCGGTATGTAGCAATAGCACTTAGACTTATATGCTGCTTCACAAGGCTTTACAGCCTTCTCTAAGCGGTTTACAGAGTCAGCCTCTTGCTGACTTAAATAGATATGCCAGGTCCAGTTGTCTGTCTGTCTGTCTGTCTTCTTTCCTTCCTTCCTGCCCTCTCTCCTTCCTTTCCCATTCCTATTGCCCCCAACAATCTGGGTCCTCCTTTTACCCACCTCGGAAGGACGGAAGGCTGAGTTAACTTTGAGCCTGGTGGGATTCGAACTGCCAAATTGCAGGTAGTCGGCAGTCAGCAGAAGTAGCCTGCAGTACTGCACTCTGACCACTGCGCCACCAAAGCTCTTAGTGCTATTAAGTAAGTAAGTTATAAGTTATAAATTAGAAGTCCAAGTGCTATTGGTATTTTTCATACTTATGACAGTTGCTACATCCCCATGGTCACCAGATTTACATTTGCACGCCTGACAAATAGTTCATATTTATGACCGTTGCTGTGTCCCAAAGTCACGTGATCCCCCTTTTGCTGGTTAGGACAAAATCAACGGGGAAGCCAGATTCACTTAATGACCGTGTTACTAATTTACTGCAGTAAATTCACCTAACAAATATGACAAGAAAAGTCATAAAAATGAAGCAAAACTCACTGAACAAATTTCTCACTTAGCAACATACATTCTGGGCTCAATTGTGGTTGTACATCAAGGACTACCTGAATAAATAGAAAGAGATTGCAAATAGTTTGGGTTTCAGTACAGGAAAAGGGCCTGAGCTGAATTAAGGCCTCTTTGGTTGTGTCTTAGAGTACTGTGTGCAACTAGTTTATTGTTTGGATCAAGGCTTATTGAGACACTAACAAACACACATTAATCCTCAAAACCTTTTTTCTTTATTTCAACAGAAATAAATTTTAGTTATTCACAGCCTGTAATGAGTCTCAAAAGAGTTTGCAAATAGTTCCATGGAAGTCTGCCAAAGTTCTTCAGGATAAGTCTGATAAGCACGCACCTTTATCTCCCTTGAAATGGCTGCCAACGACTAAATTTCCAATTAGTTATGCAAGGCCAAATAGAGCACAAATTCAACATGGAGCTTCAGGTTTCAAACTGACCAGTAAGAACAAAGTTGCTTCCTGCAAAGGCTCCTGTCCCTTTACTCTGCCTTTATGTCTTATGGGAGGGGCCAATCATCTCCAAGCCTTACTCCCGAGTCACCCCTTTTGTCTTAACTGTTCATGCCTTCTAGCAGCTCTGCACATACGCGCACTGGGAACAAGCTCCCCCTGTTCCTCTGCCTCGCTGCTATCAGATTCTGGAGTCTCCGGAGTCAGCACATCACTCCTAGATGGCCCTGGCCTCATCTCTGTGTCGGATGCAGGACCCTCGTCTGAGCCTCCCCAGACTCCTGGATTGGCCCATGTTCCTCCCCACTGTCCAACTCTGCTGCCATCTCTGCAGGCTGCCGGCAAACCACAACACCTATAGTGGCTTGCCTACCCAACTGTGATGAGAGCAAGCATGAATAACTGCTGTATGTAAACCCAGTTCATACCCTGGTTAAAAGAGCCAGGATTCATGGCTTATACAGCTACATCCCATCCTTTTCTTTTTGTTTTGTTTGTATCTTAATAGTCCCACAAGAGTAATCCATCATCTGAGACAATAAAAATGCTTTTTCAAAAAGCACTTTTTTCCCCCTTTATGAGCATTGTGTCACTGAGATGGGTCCCAACTTTTATGCCACCCTTTGTATCATTGTGTTTGTCTGTTTCTATATTGGGGGCATCGGAAATCAATCAAAAGGGGTCTCAATCCAATTTCAGCTGACAAGATCTCATTCTGGTTTCCCCACCCCCACCCACCTCCATATTTTTTGGCAGATATGGATTCAGTAAATTTTGTTTGACAACTTAAAATAAATTTGAGCTGATTTATGGCTCTCTTCTTCCTGCAGAGATTTGGCTCATCTGTTGAATGAGTGGTAAGGAAAAAAAATTTTTTTTTAAAAAAATGAGGTAATTGGTTTGGGGTAAGCAACTGCTAAAATACGTTGCTTTGAAATTTAGTCTTTAGTTTTGAAATAAACTTGGGAATTTGAGTAAGTTACAATAGTTCAGTAAAGTGGACCAGATAGTTAATAATGGCTTGGAAGTTGGAGGCTGATTGTATGTAGAAGAATCAGGGTTAGACTTCAGGGGTGGCATGCAAATATTTTACTACTGGTTCTGTGGATGTGGCTAGGTGGGCATGGCCATATGACTAGGTGAGTGTGGTTTTTTTTTTTTTTTGCAGCACCATCACCCCCACTCCATTTTTTTTGCCTCCTGGGTCTCTGGGAAGCCTCCTTGGCAAAGCAGTAAGACAGAAAGGAGATCCTGGCACAGCTGATTGTTGGAAGAGCTGAATGTCAGGAGGAAAAAAAGAAAAAAGAAATATCAGTTTGGTCAAATAGGTAGCTGTTTTTTTACTACCAGTTCGGCTGAACCAGGCCAAACCAGTAGAATCCCACCACTGTAAGACTTAGTTTTTAAGTAGCCACCAGAAACTCCTTCAGATCCTTTAGGGGTGATAAATCCCAATGTAGAAATAGATTTTTTTTTAAAAAAAGTTGTAGTTCCAAACGTGTGAAGAATCCCTGCCTTTTTCACAGGCAACGTGAAGGAAGAGAGGTTTAAACTAAGAGTTGTGACACCATCCTACCAATAGCAATAGCATTGAGACTTCTATACTGCTTCACAGTGTTTTCCAGCCCTCTCTAAGCGGTTTACAGAGTCAGCCTCTGGCCCCCAACAATCTGGGTTCTCATTTTACCCACCTCGGAAGGACGGATGGCTGAGTCAACCTTGAACTGGTGAGATTCAAACTGGCAAATTGCAGGCAGCTGGCAGTCAGCAGAAGTAGTCTGCAGTACTGTACTCCAACCACTGCGCCACCGAGGCTCACTTGACCCTATTACTGCTTTCAATTCACCTTTACATACTATACTCTTCTTTTCCTACATGTTTAGCCTAAAGGAAAGAAGACTGGGGGGGGGGGGGNNNNGGGGGGGGGGGGGGGGGGAGGGAGACAGGATAGCCATCTTCTAATACTAAAAAGTTGGCATCTATTTCATTGTTTGTAATAGCAGTGGGATTCAAAAATTTTTACTACCGGTTCTGTGGGCGTGACTTATGAGGCATGGCGTGGCTTGGTGAGCATGGCTTGGTGGGTGTGGCAGGGGATGGATACTGCAAAATCCCCATTCCCTTCCCACCCCACTAGCCTGCTCTCAACTATAACACATGTGTACAAAATACATACGTTGGATGATACACTCAGAGGGCTGGTTGGGAAAGCAGGATCAAGGGTGACAATGAATTACGTATCTCAGAGATGGCTATGCCCAGATTAGTGCCAGACAAAGAATGTTACCTTCAAATAAATCCTGTTTAGTTTTGGGAGTGTGGCTCAAGGCTCATGATTGAATTGGAGTAACTGCCGGAACCCTGACACCTGCTTTCCAGCTCCGTTCTCCAGTGCAGGGCAACCAAAGAAGACCCAGCCGATCAGCTGGGACTCAATGGGAGGTGGAGAATAGATGGGGGCGAGGCCAGTCAGAGGTGGGATTGGCCGGATCTCTGAACTACTCAAAATTTCCCCTACTGGTTCTCCAGAACTGGTCAGAACAGGCTGAATACTACCTCTGGTTTGTAATCTTCAATGGGGTGAAATGGGGCATCGTAAGGCAACCATTTTAGAATCACCATACCCCAAATGAGTGGTTCCCAGAGTAAGTTGCCCATATTGACTCAGCCTTCCATCCTTCCAAGGTGGGTAAAATGAGGACCCAGATTGTTGGGAGCAAGAGGCTGACTCTGTAAACAGCTTGGAGAGGGCTAGAAAACACCATGAAGCAGTATAAAAGTCTAAGTGGGAAGGAAGGTAGGAAGGAAGGTAGGAAGGAAGGAAGGAAGGAAGGAAGGAAGGAAGGAAGGAAGGAAGGAAGGAAGGAAGGAGCAAGAGGCTGACTCTGTAAACTGCTTAGAGAGGGCTAGAAAGCACTGTGAAGCAGTATATCAGTCTAAGGGCTATTGCTATATTGTGTTGTCCTGCAATGGTGGCAGTGAGTTGGCAGAGGTGACTGGGCAATGGCGAGGTGACCACCCCAAACTGGCCACCCCCAAGCTGGTCACACCACATTGTCCCATTCCCTCCTCAGACTATTTCTGCCTCGATATTCTTTTGCATCTAACACTGAGTGTACACACTATTTGCACATTATATCCACCTTATTACACCGTTTCTTGATATTTGGCTCAGGGTGTCCTGTAAACATATTTTAGGCATGAATGAATGGTTTATAAAGAATTATTGATTTGTACATTAAAGTGTCGGAAACAAACCAACCAACATTTCTAGCTTTATTGGTCCATTCTCTCAGTCAGCTACTACTACACCAGAGCTCCCTTTCCAGGCTGCTTATTGTCAACTTTGCAACGGAGGTGGAGGTGTGAATTTTGACTTTTTTAGCCCATTGTGTGATTTTACAAGAATCCTTTGCCAGAGAGGCCTTTAGAGAACTATTTTTGTCCAGTTTTTTTTTTTTACTAGGTACCTTGATTAATATCATGTTGGACTGCAAAGGTAACCATTGTACTGCATGTCCTGAACTCCGGTCAAAAGCTCCCAGCATTTGGAGAAGGTGTAAATTCTTATTATCTGTTATGTATTCTCTCACAAAAGATACTTCTCAGAGATATGTCTATTTCTAGAATGGGCATAGCAGCGTTACAGCTAGTCCTTGACTTACAACAGTTTGTTTAGTGATCGTTTAAAATTACAAGGGCACTGAAAAAAGAGACTTATAACTGTTTCTCCACACTTACGACCAATATCCCCATGGCCACATGATCAAGATTCGGATGCTTGGCCACTGGCTCATATTTATGATGGTTGTAATGTCTTGGGGTCATATGATCCCCTTTTGCGACCATTTAGAGAGGGCTGCCAAAGCACTGTGAAGCAGTATATAAGTACAAGTGATATTGCTATTTTTCACACTTATGACCTTTACAACATCCCCATAGTCACCTGACTTACATTCGCAAGCTTGACAACTAGTTCATATTTACGACTGTTGCTGTGTCCCAAAGTCATGTAATCCCCCTACTGCAACTTTCCGACGAGCAAAGCCAATGGGGAAGTGTTGTGGTTTGCTAGCAGCCTGTGCAGACGGCAGTGGAATTGGACAGCGGGGAAGAATGGGGACCAGTCGGGGAGTCTGGAGAAGACTCAGACGAGGGTCCTGCGTCCGATGCAGAGATGGGGCCAGGGCCATCTGGGAGTGGGAGGAACAAGGGGAGCCTGTTCCCAGTGCACGTATGTGCAGAGCTGCTAGAAGGCAAGAGCAGCTGAGACAAAAGGAGTGACTCGGGAATAAGGCTTGGAAGTGATTGCCCCTCCCATAAGGTAAAAAGGACGTGCAAAGGTAGAGAAACCTTTGCAGGAAGCAAAGTTGTTCTTTCTGTTCGGATTAATCCTTGAAGGTCTGTATGGACTTTGTACTTCGGTTGGTTTTTTACAGTTCATTTGGTCCTTTAATTGTTGGCAGCAATTCAAAGGAGAGAAAGGTGGGTGCTTATCTTGAGGGACTGTTTGGGAATCATTATACACTGGGAATGAACATAATTCCCAGAGTTGACATAAAGCAAGAGTTGTTTTAACTAAGTGTGTGCTTAATTATGGTCTCGGGAAGCCTTGGGCAGTACAGGTCATTTAACAACAGTATTACTAACTTAACAATTGCGGTGATCCGCTTAACAACTGTGAAACAACTGTGAAACAACTGTGTGCATACGTGCACCAATGTGCCTACTGTCCCTGTCCGATTGTTTCTTTTATTTTTCTTATATGTACCCATTTCATGTATTCATAACTATGTATATACTGAAACCTGTTATCTTGTAAGCGATTGACAAATCAAAATAAACAAATAAATAAAAAAGAAAGGACATAAAATGGGGCAAAAATCACCTGACAAACATCTCACTTAGCAACAGAAATTTTGGGCTGAATTGTGGTCGTAAATTGAAGTCTACCTGTATAGGCCACAATCTGGACATTTCGCAGAAGACATGTGTAACCCACAAGGGGACTGGTGTGGTGGCCCTCACAATCAGGAGACTGTGAGTTCGATCCTAGGTAGAGGCAGGTATTTCTTTCTCTGGGCACACTGAGAATATATCTGCTGCTGCTGCTGCAAAAAAGCTCCGCATTGGCAACAGGAAGGGCATCCGGCCAGTAAGCCCTCAGCTACATTCAGTTGCCCAGACTCCACCCCTCAGGGGATTATGGGGTTGTTAACTTCCCAGGATGCTGTTTCCCATTAGAGAGAGGAGTATGTGTATATGTATAGATTTCTAAACCAAAATCCTAAACTGCAACTATCTGCTGTTTTATCTGCTAAAGATGCCTCAGAGGTGGAATATTCTGGAAGTCCACGGTGGGTTGAAGGCTGGGAGGACAAGGAAGGTGATATAGGGAACCCACGCAATTCAAGAATTGGCGAGAGTGCAGCCTCATTAATTCATGTCCTTTTGGGACCCCACTTTTCTACCTTCCCTTCCTTTTTTTTGGGGGGGGGGAGTTCTCTGCTTTTGGCTGTTTGTAAGGAGCAGCGGAGGAGGCGAGAGAAACGGGTCACAAGAGCTGCAGTTCTGCAGAGGTCTTGGACTTCTTTTGCTGAGAGACGATGAAAGTCCAGCTCGGCCGCCTTTCGGAGGTAACCAGGGGCCCAAGGGACCTTTGACTTACCTGGACCAGGGCAGCTGCTCAGCTCATTCCTGAGAGGAAACACTGGACAATATTCGGTCTGATGATGACCGAGGGGATTGGAACTGTCTGCATTCCCTCGATGTGAGAATCCCTTCCTTCCTTGCCTCTCCCTCCTCTCTTCTATCCCTCCTTCTTTTTTCCTTCCTTCCTTCCTGCCTCCCTCCTTCCCTCTTCCTTCCTTGCCTCTCCCTCCTCTCTTCTATCCCTCCTTCTTTTTTCCTTTCTTGATTCTCTCTCCTTCCTTCCGTCCTCCTCTCTTCCATCCTTCCTTCTTTCCTTCCTTCCTTCCCTCCCTCCCTCCCCCTCCTCCCTCCTTCCCCCTTCCTTCATTCTTTCCTTCTCCCTTCATCCTCTCTTCCATCCCTACCCTTATTTCTGACTTTTCACAGGGTGGACTTTCTCGATCCAAAAGGGGAAGGCAGGAATTTAACTAATGATCTGCAGATCATTACAAAAGTTCTGTAGGATTGAAGGATTGGTGCAAAACCTCCTCCTTCGAGTTGGGACATTGGCCAAGGCGCATGTAAATGCCCGATCTGTTTTAAGTTGCAATCCCATGCAGGCTTATCTAAGAATAGCTTCCTTGGAACCGAGTTAGATTTATTTCTAGGGAAATGTTCACTGGTTTGGACTGGCTTGTTAATGCATTTTCATTTGTGACTGTATTGTATTTCTATTCTTTTTATGCAATCTACCCAGAGAACAATCCTTGCAACTCAGGCAGAGTTAAAAATACAATAAATAACTTATCTTCTGTCCTGTGGGCTTAAACCTGAAGAGGGAAGGAAGAGGCAGAAAGAAAGAACAAGGAAGAAACTGAGAAATCCTTTCTGGATAATGCGGGAGGGACAAATCCGAAGTTAAGGAAGGCATTGAAAACAGCGGCAAGGATGCTGAGCTTTAAGAAAAGAGAGAGTGAGCAGAGACCGCTGGAATTTGCTTTAGCCATAAAAGAATAATTACTGTACGTGCAATTCATCTGGTGATATAGGTTCATGGCAGGTTAATTGGTAATAATGGGTTTCCCTCCAAACAGTGACCAGAAATGAGATTTTCCTGGAAGAAAGGGGCTGTCTCCAAAATGTCCTTACATGGCATTAGAAATTCATAAATATCACCAGTAGGATGAATAGGGATCCTGCTTGGAGGGTACTTTATGCAGGGTCTCCAATCTTGGCAACTTTAAGACTTGTGGACCAAGTCCCAGAATTCCTCAGCAATCTGGGCATGTAAGCAACTGGCTTGTCTGATTATATGGATTATGAGCTGCAGTGGAGCAGTGGTAAGAGTGCAGTATTGCAGGCTGTTTCTGCTGACTGCCAGCTGCCTGCAATTTGGCAGTTCAAATCTCACCAGGCTCCAGGTTGACTCAGCCTTCCGTCCTTCTCAGGCAGGTAAAATGAGGACCCAGATTGTTGGGGACAAGAGGCTGATTCCGTAAACCACTTAGAGAGGGCTGTAAAAGCACTGTGAAGTGGTATATAAGTCTAAGTGCTGTTGCTCTCCCTCCCCCCTCTCCCCTCCCTCCCTCCCTCCAGTTCAATTCTGACTGGCTTAAGGTTGACTCAGCCTTCCATTGTTCAGAATTGGGTAAAATGAGGACCTAGACTGTTGAGGGTAAGATGCTGACTCTGTAAACTGTTTAGAGAGGGCTGTAAAAGGATTGTAAAGCGGTATATAAGTCTTAGTGCTATTGCTATTATGACTGCAGTGACTCCCAGGATCATTTTGAGACTTTCTGTCATGCCCCTGTCAGAATCTGATTTGGAGGGGGAGGCTGAGCAGCTGACAGGGAGTGTGGCTCCCTTGGCTGTGAAAGAAACTGGGGAAGAGCAAAGTCCAGCTGGGCAGAGCAGGGGAGAGGTAGAACAAGGCAGAGGGAATTCAGAGGAAGACTCAAGGCCACCCCCCTCTTCATCCTAGGGCACTCAGGGAGGAACGGAAAAGGGAGCAATGTGAGTTGCATGGCTGACAGGGGAGGAAAGGGCCCTGATTCCCTTCATTAGCTGCAGCTGGGAACACAGTATTTAAAAAGGGAAGCTACGCACAGCAAAGTTGTTGGAAGCAAAACATGAGTTATCTGTTATTGTTGAGGCTTATCTGGGTTCTTGGCATCTTCCCTACTGTGTGTGTTTTGTTGGCCTTTCAAGTCTGCAATTCCTGATCCTGCTCTGTCAAGTTAATTGCTGCAGCATGGTTTGTGTGGATTTTTATTTACAATTATTATGTTTTGGGGAGAGTTTTTTCTCCAGTCGAAGATAATCTGGACATTGGGGGCAAAGCTGGAGGTATTAAAGGGACTTTTCTTACTTCTGTGACTGTGTTGCTTTTGTGCTATGCCCCTTTGGGTCATCACACTTTCCCAGCCAGCTTTTGACAAGAAAAATCAAAGGGGAATCCAGCAGGGAGAATCACAAAGTCTCAGTTACATGATGTCTCACTTAATAACTGCATCACTTAACAGTAAATCATCCAGTCCCGATTGTGGTTGAAATTCAAAGTCTACCTGCAATTTGAAAATTAAGTGATATTGCAATGAAACCATATTTGCTGCCCCTCAAGCTTTGTCTTCACAAAATGCAGATGTTTGGAGTATCATCATGAATTCTAGGATTCTTTAGGCATTCCGGTGCATTGAAAATATCATCATATTGTAACTATCAGTTATATTCTAGCATCCCGTCATGAATTCCTCATGAAGTTTCTATGCTCCTGGGGAAAGTCACCACAAGTGTGAGATTTGATATTGCATTCAAACATCTGTTTGGTTTGGCGGGGACTCCCTGGTGGTTCTGAATTCTGCAATTATTTAAAAGGAAGACTTAACTCTCTCTTCTTTTAGAACAGCAAAGCTATCTGTACAGTCAACAATAATAGCAGTTGATACCTGTCACATGTTACCTGTTGGGGAGAGCGCGGTCTTAAATTCAGGATTATCTTCTTTTTTGTTAAAAAAAAAAACACCTGGAACAAGAAGATAATCTGGGCTTTCCCAGGAGCTGTGCCTTCTAACTTAAATCCAGCTTCAACTAAAAGTCAGATTTAATTTTTGTTTCTTTTTACTTTTCGTGAGTCCTATTCTCAAATTGGTCATTGTTAGAATACATATTAGACTCTCAGCTGTTTTCTTCTGCAGTGGAATGGCAAATGATTTGATGAGGGTGGGCTGCATTTAATTACAGGTAGTCCTCAATTTACAACAATTCAAAGTTATGGACGGTTGAAGTCCAAAACAATGAACAGTTGCAAGGACTGGGCATGGCTGGTCTAGTGAAGAGAAGGACCAGGGGAGACAGGAGAGCATCTTCCAATATTTGAGGGGCAGCCACAGAGTGGAGGAGGGGGTCAAGCTATTTTCCAAGGCACCTGAATAATGCCAGACAAGGAATAATAATGGATGGAAACTGAATAAGGAGATTCAACCTGGAAATAAGGAGGAATTTTCTGACAGAACAGTCAATCAATAGAACAGACGTTGCCTTCAGAAGTTGTGGGAGCTTCATCACTGGAAGCTTTCAAGAAGAGACTGGACTGCCCTCTGTCTGAAATGGTGTAGGGTCTCCTGCTTGCATGGGGGGTTGGACTAGATGACCTTTTAGGTCCCTTCCAACTCTGTTAATCTGTAAATAAATCATCACCGAAAAAGGGACTTTTGACAATTTTGACCCTTGCCGCATCCTCATGATCAAATGATCAAAATTCAGACAGTTGGCAACTGACTCGTATTTATGCCAGTTTCAGTGTTTCCTGGGATCACTTGTGATCCCCTTTTGTGGCCTTCTGACCAGCAAAGTCCATGGGGAAGACAGATTCACTGAACAACCGTGTCCCTAACTTAACAACTGCAGTGATTCACTTAACAAATGTGGCAAGGAAGATCATAAAAGGAGGCAAAAACACACTTAACAAATGTCCTGTTTAGCAGTGTAAATGTTGGGTTCATTTGTCTTGTCGTAAGTCGAAGACCTCTGGTACATGCCAACGAGGATCATAAGGATGACCATAAGGATGCAGCAATCAGAGGTGGGATTCATCCGGTTCTGACCGGTTCTAGAGTGAAAATTTTGAGTAGTTTGGAGAACTGGCCAATCCCCCCTCTGACTGGCCCTGCCAACCCCATCTCTTCTCTGCCTCCCATTGAGTCCCAGCTGATTGGCTGGGTCACCTTTTGTTGCCCTGCACAGGAGAAGGGAGCTGGAAAGCAGGTTAGTGGGGTGGGGAGGGAATGGGATTTTGCAGTATCCTTCCNGAGCTGGAAAGCAGGTTAGTGGGGTGGGGAGGGAATGGGATTTTGCAGTATCCTTCCCCTGCCACGCTCACCAAGCCATGCCATGCCCACAGAACCAATAGTAAAAAAAAATTGCCAACTGAATCCACTACTGGCAGCAATGGTTGTAAATGTAAAGACCAGTCATAAGTCACTTTTTTCAGTGCTGTAACTTTAAATAATCATTCAGTAAATAGTTGTAACTTGATGACTATCTGTAATCAATGTCTGAATTTTGATCATGTGTCTGTAGGGATGCTGCAATGGTCACAAGTGAGAAAAACGGTCATCAGTCACATTTTTTTCAGTGCCATTGAAACTTTGAATGATCATGTCCCAAAGCTTCTTGGATGAGAAGCAAAATGTCTTCAAAGAAGAAACAAGGAAGTTCAGTTGCCTCCTGAAAAATCACCTTTGGGACAACCATGACCTGGATGACTGAGAATCTCTACAGATTTTTAGCTATATAATTTGGGATAAATACCCTTGGAATGGGATGGGAGTAGGAAAGGATTTCCAGAGGAAAAAAAATACAGACTTTAGGAACTATTTGCACCACTCAAGTGACTTTGAAGACACAGAGAAACCTCCAAGTGGCCTCAATGACCCTCTGAAAGGATTCAAATGACCAGCTGTCTTCAAGGAATATAAATCCTTCCCTTCCCCACCATGCAGTCAGAACTGAAGAAGTTTCTTGGTTGGATCAGAAGTGAAATGTCTTCAAAGCAAAACTAGAAACTTCAGTTGCCTTTTGGAAAAGCACCATAATCTGGATGGCTGCAAATCTTCAGACATTCAAATGGTCATTAAATGAATTGTTGTAAGTCAAGGACTACCTGTATTTAAGACAATTGCAGTGTCCGGGACAATGTGATCCAATGGTGGGATTCAATTTTTTTTACTACTGGAGAAGAGATCAATATGGTTTGCATGGCTTATGGGGGAGGAAAGGGCCCCGATTCCCTTCATTAGCCACACCTGGGAAGAGAGTTTAAAAGAGATGCATGCTGAGTGCCACAGCTGCTGGTATCAAATGTGAGTTTATCTTGTGTTGACTTTGTTCCTGGTGTCTTCCCAATTGTTGAGTTATTGCCATGCCTTCACATCTGGAATTCTTGCCCCTGCCCTGCTGGACTAATTACCTCGTTTTGCCTTGATTGGACTTAAAGTTATAGTTTTTGTTGACTACATTTGGATTTGATTTTCTTCAGCCAAAGGTTGTTCCTGGGAGAGTTTTTCTCCAGCCCAGAAGATAACCAGGTCACTGGGGGCAAAGTTGGAGCTAATAAAGGGACTCCTACTGATTATCTGACTGTGTTGCCTTTGTGTCAAACCCCTTTGGGTCATCACAGCACCTATTATTATTGGTACTACCTTTGCTTCCCTTCCCTCTCTGTTCTGCTTCCAGTTCTTTGTATTTTCTGATTCCGCCCCCCCAGTTCTTTCTCTTTCCTTTGGCTGTCTGTGATGACCTGTAGTCTCTCAAAATAACCCAAAACATACATTAAAGTCTGGTAATGCCTTCAACTTAACTTCACTGTTTTATTAGGCACAGTTTAAAGTCACAAAAGTAAATAATAAGGCAAACAGAAAACCAAAACAAACCGCATTGAGAGTTCCGAAGCAAGCCGAGATAATTAATTATAAACTCCAGGAAAATAACCGAGAAAAGTCCATGGGAAGAATGCCAGCAAAGATAAACCTCTTTCAAGGTAAACTAATTGACTTCAGCAATTCTAACTACGCAGTTGCAAACCTATATACGTAGCTCCCACCTGCAAGCCACGAGGAGGATCATGGTCATCTCTTCTTGAGTAGACCTCGCTTTTCCCTGATCGTCTCCTCTCTGCATGACCTAGGATGGATAGGGGATGGGCCTGGATCCTCCTCTGACTGCTCAGCCAACCTCTGCCCTTCCTCAGCCTCCTCCACCACCTCTGGAGCCACACTCCCACTCCCTGCTGGCTGTTCCTCTTCTTCCTCAGAGTCAGTCTCCACCAGGGGCATGACACTGTTGTCATGTCCTGCCACATCTACTCTTCAGACCTTTTTATCTCTCTTATGGATAGTCATACAATCAGCCAGATGTTTAGATGGGATTTGGCATTTTTATCCATTATTGAGTCCTTCCCAAGGGCCTGAGATAGGCAGATGGTGTTAAAGTTAGTGTTGCAGGATGTAAGCTATTCCAAGTAAAGCTGCCTTTTGTTAATTAGTCAATTGCAAAAGGAAACTGTAGGCAGAACAACTTATATCCCACAGTGATACTTTTAATACCATCAAACAATAGTTGGAGCACCCAAGTTTCATATATTAATATGCTTCATTGCAGTCAACCAGATGTTCAAACTGGTTTTGGCATTTTTGTCCGCCTATCAAGTCCTTCCCCAGGACCTGGAATAGATAAATGTCGTTGTTTGATGGTGCTCCTCAGTGGTGGGATTCAAATAGTTTTACCACCGGTTTGGTGGGCATGGCTCGGTGGGCGTGCTTTTCCTAACGCTAGTGCATAGCTTTCCTCACACCAGGTGAGGCCTGCAGCATCAATCAGCTGAGAGTATAAAGAAGAGAAAAGTGCAGGGACAGCTGGGACTCCCAATCCTGCACTGATCCTGCGCTTTTCTTTTCGATTGTCAGAAGATTATTTTCCTCCTCTTAGCTGATCTTGGGCTTTTTTTACACAGAACAGCATGCACTCTGCCAGAGAGAAGTTCCCTGAGTATGGGCTCCAGTACAAGTCCAAAAGCTCAGAAGGCTAAACCTCTGGACGCAGATTGGATTCTGCAACATTATCCTGGAACCCAAAGGTGCTTTTTCAGGAGGCAGCTGGACTTTCTTGTTTCTTTCTTTGAAGACGTTTTGCTTCTCATCCAAGAAGTTTCTTCAGCTTCCTCTCAGACTGAGAATCTCTACAGAGTATTATCCTGCAACACGTATATTCACCTTCATTCATATTGGCTTATATTTATGTTTACTTAAACAGTTTTCCAGCACCCCTTAATTCTTCAGTTTAAATAGCAGTATTTGGATGCTTTGTCTGGAATGCCTCATTAGTTATGGATTACCTCTCTGTAGATAATGTACAGTATTCAGTTTCTGGGGGAATTTGTTTCTTGTACAAAATGCAACCTTCACTTGTAATTATTTAAAGCAATGATTGGCAGTTTCCACACGTAGCTCTTAATGGAATCTGTGCTCCAAAACCTGAACTTCTGTGTGCCTGTAATGAAGAGCAAGCCCCCAGACCCAAAAGAGGCCTGCTTGTCAGCAGGACTACCTGCAGTTTTGACAAAATGATGAAATGTGTCATAATGTCTTGACACAAACTGTGCCTTTTATACACAACCATTAGTTTAGCGACTGATGAAAGTTACAATGGAGTTGAAAAAAAGGGGCGAACAACCGATCCTTGCACTTACCACTGTCACACTACCTGTCATAGCATCTCCAGAGTCACAGGATCAAAATCTGGGTGCTTGGCAACCAGCATGTATTTAACAGATTTGACAGATTAACAGATTTGGAAAGGACCTTGTAGGTCATCTAGTCCAACCCCCTACCCAAGCAGGAGACCCTATGCACCATTTCTGACAAATGGCAGTCCAATCTCTTCTTGAAAGCCTCCAGTGATGAAGCTCCCACAATGTCCAAATGTCCTTCTGTACAATGTCCTTCTGTTCCATGAGTTGATTGTTCTCATTGTTAGAAAGTTTCTCCTTATTTCCAGGTTGAATCTCTCTCCTTGTTCAGTTTCCATCCATTATTCCTTGTCTGGCCTTTGGGTACCTTGGAAAATAGCTTGACCCCTTCCTCCTCTCTGCGGCAGCAAATATTGAAAGATGGCTATCATGTCTCCCCTGGTCCTTCTCTTCCCTAGACTAGCCATGCCCAGTTCCTCCAATTGTTCATCATATGTTTCAGCCTCCAGTCCCCTAATCATCCTGGTTGCTCTTCTCTGCTCTCTTTCTAGACTCTCAATGTCTTTTTTATAGTGTGGTGACCAAAACTCGATGCAGTATTCCAAGTGTGGTCTTATTTATGACAGTTGCAGCATCCCATGGGTGTGTAATCACCATTTGCAACTTTCAAGGCCAGCTTTCCACTAGCAAAGTCAATGGGGGAGGCAGGAATCGCTTGATGAACATATGTTTCACTTAACAACTGCAGTGATTCACTTAATGACTGTTGCAAAAGAGATGATAAAACCAGGCACGATTTTTAATTAACAACCTCCTTGCTTAGGAACAAAAATTCCAACCCCAATTGTGGTTGTAAGTATAGGACTCCCTCTACAGGTAATCCTTAATGTAGAACAGCTCATTTAATGACCAAAGAAAGTTTGCACTAAACAAATCTGACTTATGGTTGTTTTTCACCAAATACAACTGTTGCAGCATCCCCACAATCAAAATTAAGACACTTAGTAACTGACTCGTATTTATGACGGTTGCAGTGGCCTGGGGTCATGTGATCCTTTTTATACCCTTCTGACAACGGGGAAGCCAGATTCACTTAGCCCACAGTGTTATTCACTTAACAACTGAAATGATTCTTTTAACAATTGTGGTAAGAAACATTGTAAAATGGGGGCAAAATTCACTTAGCATCTGTCTTGCTTAGCCACAGAAATTTGGGGCTCCATTGTGGTCCTAAGTTTTCTAGAAAATAAGACCTAACCGGAAAATAAGCCCTAGCATGATTTTTCAGGATTTTTGTAATATAAGCCCTACCCCTAAAATAAGCGCCAGTTAAGAGCATCAGCCAGACAGAGACACATTTAGTACTGTATTTCTCCCAAAATAGGTCCCAACTGGAAAATAAACCCTAATGCATTTTTGGAGCAAAAATTAATATAACACCCTGCCTTATTTTCCGGAAAACACAGCATCTATACTTGCACACAGTCATACCCAAGAGATGGAGTGTGTTTTGCAACATGGTAGTCTGTGTTTCATCTTTTCCCCGTGGCTTCCAGAACTTCAATACAGTTCCACTTCTTTCAGACTGGCCTCTTTGCAAAGACTTTGGTTTTGGCAATTCTGGAAATTACTTGGGCAGGTTTTGGCCCCATTTCCAGGTTTTCATGCTTCTGCATTTGAGGCAGTTGGAACAAGCCTGCAAATGCATCTTCTCCATGATGGATGGTGATATGGGGGAGTGAAGCATCTCTCCTATCCGTGGAGGTTCATCAGAAAATGCAGAACTGTAGTTTTCCAGTATCTTCAGTGACATGAAGAACTTCCTTGGAGTAAATCTTGATAACAAGGATTAATTACACCAGCATGGAGCCAATTAATAAACAGAGAGTAAATATATGTCATCAATCCAAGATTGCAAATCTAGGGGAATCGCCATCATTTTTCTGAAAATAATTTAAATCCACACTAATATGTTTATCTATTTGCAGATTTATAATGCCCACTTGAATGACATAGGGAAGTTTGTAGTCAGCCTTTCAAAGTTGTCCAGAACATGAAATAGACCGTACAGCATGACTTGAACTGTCCGTTATTGAGTAGGCTATACTAACAGAAATTTGCAAGTTTAATTACAAGTCTCTTCCTAATACTTTTCTTTTCTCAAGGCTCAAGATATATTTCTGCACATATTCTTCTTCTAGCCATTTCCAAATAGTTTCTACAAGGTTATCTCCATGGCAGCCTACAATTTGCAATGTAAAATAGTATCAGATTGGATCCCCAAATAACACTGCTCAATTTTTCACATAAAGCATTCCAACCAACCACAATATAAAGGCCAGGGGTGGGATTCTACCAGTTCACACCTATTCTCTAGAACCGTCTGTTACCATCCTAAGTAGTTCGGAGAACCGGTTGTTAGAAGAAATTACTGGACTAATCCTGTAAGGAAGGCAGGAAGGAAACATTCTGGGGTTGCTTACAGAAACTGTCTCTCTGTTAACCCTGATTACATTCTTGGCAGGACTAGACTTCCTGTCTCAGGAACTTCTCTGGAATTTTTTCCCCTCTTTTGCTTGTACTTTGCTTGTGTGGAGGGACCATTTAAAAGTACGATGGCACTGAAAAAAGTGACTTATGACCATTTTTCACACTTACGACTGTTGCAGCATCCCCACAGTCATGAGAGTCCAGGCGAGGAGATGTGTGCCTCGATATTGAATTGGCCATGCCCAGCCAATAGCATGACCACCAAGCCACGTTCACCCAGTTACATGACCACAAAGCCACACCACCAACTAAGCCACAACCACAGAACCGGTTGTTGAAAAATTTCAATCTCACTCCTGATAAAGGCCACTGTAAAACAGCCCAGAACAGCCATAACTAGATTTGATTTTAAAAGCCCAATAGTAAGAGAATAGTCTTCGTTTCTTTCTGGAATGTGAGGAATACCTTGGAAGGCAGGGGTTTTTAAAATTTTGGGACCACCACCAAAAAGTTCTGCCTCTGGCTCCATCTCTTGAGAGCATGGGATCTTAAGCAGGCCCTCTCTAGATGTTATTATGGAACAGGCAGAACGCTTTGAGTTAGATCAAGAGGTCTCCAACAGGGGTGGGATTCAAAATTTTAAAATATCGGTTCTGTGGGCTTGGCTTGGTAGGCATGGCTTGGTGGGTGTGACAGGGGAAGGTTACTGCAAAATCCCTACTCCCTCCCCACCCCACTAACCATCTTTCCAGCTCTGTTCTCTCATGCAGGGCAGCCAAAGAAGAAACAGCCGATCAGCTGGGACTCAGGAGGCAGAGAATAGATGGGGTTGGTGGGGACAGTC
Source organism: Laticauda laticaudata (assembly GCA_004320025.1). Lineage (NCBI taxonomy): Eukaryota > Metazoa > Chordata > Lepidosauria > Squamata > Elapidae > Laticauda > Laticauda laticaudata. Next base: position 36,357 of record BHFT01007469.1, read on the forward strand.
AGAACTGGGATTGGCCGATTCTCCAAATTTATCAAAATTTCTGCTACCGGTTCTCCAGAACTGGTCAGAACCTGCTGAATACCACCTCTGGTCTCCAAACTTTATCATACTGAGACTTGTGGACTTCAGCTCCCAGAATCCCTCAACATGTTTGCACTGCTGCTCTTCATCCTGTATTCTAAGATTACTCTCTATAGGATCATATTCCACGAACAATCGATGAAATGATAGGCTTTTATACGTAGATGACTTAATTAAATGGAGTAGCCTGCCAGTTTAACAAGCTATGTTATTACATTTTGGTGCAGGATGTTCATAATTATCAATCAGACGTACTATACCGTCAGCATGTAACAATTTATTTTCATCTCCATCTGTATTCATGCCCAGGTTAATTGCCTGATAAGACAGGTTAATAATTCTAATATCAGATTAAGTAAAAGAGCCTCTTTATTAGTATCCACTAGGACTTTCCAATGTAGAGAAATAACTGCATTTGAAAAAAAAAAATCCTATCAGAAGAATTAGAATTGTACATCATTTTAAAAATGAGAAGGATATCCATATTTGGCTAAAACATAGCCCTGAAATTTGAACTGCAAAATGTTGAAGGGCTTCTCTCTATACCTCCTCTGATAGTTCTATTTTTTCTGAATGTATATCTAAACATTCATCTGATCATTGAATATCTGTTGCTTTTTTATAAATCCAGATCACCCAAAACCAATAATTGAAGGTAAATCTCCTGTTGGTTTATGCACCAATGTTGCTATCAAACATCTGTCATTGACACATCAAATGTTCTGCTTTCTTGCTTTGGAGAGTTTCCCCCCCCCTTTGTTTTCCTTTGTTTTTGTTTTCCTTATTGGAAAACATTTACATATTTTCCAAAGCAGTTCTATAAAACTCGCTAAGTTAAATCAGGAAAACTTTATTCAAAAGAGCATCAATATATACACCCCATACTCCAGGAGCAAACACATCCCTACCGATCTTATACCAGCCAATCAATAGCCATTGAGCAGCACTCTTCTTGTTCTCATGGATTTAATAATAACAGTTATTTCCAGATAAGATAAAAGGTATAGATTGAGCAGGATGTACAGATGTCGCCTGTGGAAGAGTGATATTTCAAAACCTAAATAAATGCCTTCCATTGGTCATCTTTGACTCAGCTTTACAAAGTCGAAATTAACAACAACAGTAATAATAATGATGATGACAAATTCACTGTCAGTCAATTGTAGAAGTGGCTTCACTTCGAAGAGCTTTCATCCTGTGATGAAATCTGTGATACCGTCAAACATCCAGATTTGCCTATCCTAAGTCCTTGGAAAGGCAGACAAAAATGCCAAACCCAGTGTGTTGACCCAAAGGGGCATGGCACAAAGGCAACACAGCAAGAAGAGTTCCTTTAATACCTCCAACAATGTCCAGGTTACCTTTGGCTGGAGAAAAAAACACTCCCAAGAACAGCCTTTAAGTAGAGGAAATTCAGTCCGAAAACAAAGTACATACAAACTGTAATTAAAAATCCAACAAACTACGCTGCAGCAATTAACTGGACATGACAGGAGAAGGAATTGCAGACTTGAAAGCACAGCAAAACACACACAATGAGAAGATGCCAGAAACCCAGATAAGCCTCGACAATAACAGATAACTCATGATTTGCTTCCAACAACTTTGCTGTGCGTAGCTTCCCTTTGTAAACACTGTGTTCCCAGCTGCAGCTAATGAAGGGAATCAGGGCCCTTTCCTCCCCTGTAATCCACGCAAACCACATTGCTCCCTTCTGTTCCTCCCTGCGTGCATGAAGGGGTGGGCCTGGGTCTTCCTCCAAATTCCCTCTCCCTTGCTCTACCTCTTCCCTGCTCTGCCCAGCCAGACCTGCTCTTCCCCAGTTTCTTCCACAAGCAACGGAGCCCGATTCCCCATCAAGCTGTTCGGCCTTCCCCCTCCAAATCAAGTTCCAATAGGGCATGAATCTAGTCTGAACCATCTGGCTGGACTGTGTGATGATCATCTTCATCAACAACAACAATAATAATTTGTATTATGTAAAAAATACAACTTACCTGTATCCAAAAAGTCATGGGAACATTAAAGTAGAAAAAGTTATTGAAAATGAGAAGGTGAAGATCTTGTGGACTTTCGAAATCCAGATGGATCATCATTTAGAAAACACAAACACACCAGGATGTCACAGCTTGTCGAAACCGCAAGCGTACAATTTATTAATATTGCTGTAACAGGAGACATCCAGCAGTCGAAGAAAAAGAACTTGGAAGAAAATATCACAAAATATCGCGACCTGCCATCAACAAACTACTATGTTCATGGGTGAAACGTGTGACTGTGATCACCCCATTGTCATTGGAAGCACTTGGTACCATTGGCCAAGAGTTTTAGAAAAGACATCAAGGAAGTTGCCGCTTCCTGCAATAACACCAGCTGGAACTGCAAAAAACTGCGCTACTCGGAACATCGTACATTCTAAGAAAATATTTGGGTGATACCGAGGATGCTGGCAGCAACTGTATCAACCATCAGAGCCAGTCAATGGTATTTGTGATGCATTTTTTAAAATGTATCAGCTTGACTGAGTTTCATTGCTTTAATGAATAAAAGTTATATAATAACTTTAATAAACCAGAACCATTATAGATAGTTCCACAATTGTAACCAGGAATTGTTGATAACAGCAATGCAGGTGAAATCATGTTAAGTGAGTACTCATGAGTTACCTTTTTCTTTTTTTTTTTTTTTGCCACGGTGGTTAAATGACTTCGCTTGTGGGAGGTCACAAAAGGTGATCCCATGACACCGAGACATTGCAACCATTATAAATGAATGCCAGTTTTCTATCATCTGAATTTTGACCTCAAAACTATGGGCATGCTGCAAAAGTTGACCACTTGTAAGTCATTTTCTCATTGCTGTTGTAACTAAGTAAGTCACTTTGCACTAGTGGTTAAGGCATCAGGCTAGAAACCAGGAGACTGAGTTCTCGTCCTGTCTTAAGCATGAACACGAACTGGTGATTTTGCGCCAGTCACCAGGAGATGGGGAATTCTATTCCTGCCTTAATGATGACATCTAACTGGGTGACTTTGGGCAAATCACCAGGAGTTTTAGTCCACTCTTAGGCATGAAAACCAGCTGGGTGACTTTGGGCCAATCACCAGGAGATGGGGAGTTCTTGTTCTGCCTTGGGCATGAAAACCAACTGGGTGTTAAGGCCAGTCTGCCTCTGTCTCTGTCCCTCTCCCCCTCCTTCTCCCTCCTTCTTTCCCTCCTTCCTCCCCTCTCTCAGCCCAGCATAATTCACAGAATTGTGCTGTGGGAACACAGAGTTGTTGCTGTGGGAAAAAATATGAGGAGGAAGGAATATTAGGTATATTTGCTGCTTTGAGTTATTTATAAAACTAATNATTCACAGAATTGTGCTGTGGGAACACAGAGTTGTTGCTGTGGGAAAAAATATGAGGAGGAAGGAATATTAGGTATATTTGCTGCTTTGAGTTATTTATAAAACTAATAAAAGAAAGAAAGGAAGGAAGGAAAAAAGAAAGAGAAAGAAAGAAAGAAAGGATTGCTGAACAAATATAACTCAAAGCATCATTAATGGTGGAAATAATGTTAGATTCTGTTACCCACAATTCAGGGATTCACGTTATCTGTGGATTTGGTTTGTTGTTCTGTTCAAAACAGGTCTTCAGCACATTTTCTACCCAAAATAGCCCCTGGAGGCTTTCATAAGTGCAGAAAGCGTCTTTTTTTTTTTTTTTTTNGCACATCTCTTTTTTTTTTTTTTTTTTTGAAGCCCCCATTATCTGCCTGTTTGTTATTTTTGTTTGTTAGCCTGGAATGGAACTATTGTGAATTACACTTCTTTTGTTATTGCTGTTTCCATCATGAAGGCAGAACCAGCTTTTCCCCTCCGCTCCCAATATCTTCGCTTTATGCAATTCTGTTTACTCCACAGCAAGTGAATAAAGGGAATTTAAGTTCCAATGAAGCAGATGAAAAAAAGAAAAGCTTCATGTAATTTTGCTGTAGGCTGTCGTGTATACGTACCCCAAAGTTCCTTGGGTGTTCAAATTTAATTTTTAAATGTTTCTTTTTTTAATGAAGCATTTGTAATAATACGACTGGGAATGTACAGCTTAAAAGTATCTTACTAAGGCAGTATGAATTGTCTGTTTATAAAAAAATTCAAAATCTTCTTTCATCTCTTTTTATAAAGCCTGAATTCTTTAATAAAGCAACGCATATAAGCATCACCTTGACTGTCCCTAAATACATTTTAATTGAGGTGTTCTCGGATCATCAGATGTTGCAAAAGAACCAATATTACATTTATCTCTCCCGTCATCCACGGATTGAGAAAGTACCATAATCAAGGCAGGAATAAATCTGTTGTGTGATTGGAAAATAAGTATATTCTTGCTGTGAAGGATTTAGAATTCAGCAGCTGTCCATCAAATTAAAACAAAAGTGGGGACTATTTTCCATGTTTGAGAATTAACAGTTAGCTGCAATACTACCACAGCAGTGTATTTCATTTTGTGCTTTATTTTCTGCCTTCTAATCAGTATTGACTCCTGGTGATGCTTGAGACCAGTCCTTGCAGTTTTCTTAGTGAGAATTTTAGAACACAGAACATAGAATAACAAGGTTGGAAGAAGATCTTGGAGGTCTTCCATCTAGTCCAGAGGTCTCCAACCTTTTGGACCTCAGGGACCACCAAATTCATAATTTTAAATTCCACAGACCACTAATATAAATCCAGCATGCAGCTCACTGAAGCGCCTGGACTCCCACTGAGGCACTTAGCTTGGCTGCCTGTTTCTGCAACCTTAAATACACAAAGAGTCATTTGGACCCGTTTCCCACAGAAAACAAAACACCAGGATCCCTCATCTCTCTCTCTCCCCCTCTTTCTCTCTCTTTCTCTCTCTCATCTCTCTTCCCCCCCCTCTCTTTCTCCCTTCCCCCCCTCTCTCTTACCCTCCCTCTCTGTCCCCAGGGGAGGGGATGGGGGGAAGGAACCTCTGAACTGGTGCTGAGTGATGGGAATCTGATGTCTGGAGACCGACAAGCCACGTGCTGAAGACCAGATGGCTGGCAGGGAGGAGAGGCAACAGGAGTGATACCACTGGTGGATGGACTGATGCGCGCAGGGAGGGAGGGTAGTGTGTGGGAGATTGCGGCATCGGAGCCCTTTCCAGGTGTTCCCTGGCCTGCGAGGGGGTGAGGGTGGGGTGAAAGAAACCTCTGAACTGGTGTTGCCTCCTGCCTCCGCGCATCGAGGAGGCTGAGCGGCTGCCAGCGATGCCCTCAGGTGAAGATGTTGCAAGGGGGAGGCTCAACCCCTCCCCTCAGCAGCTGCAAAGCACTCAACACCCCTCTGGCACCTGCCAAGCCTCCTCCTTCCTGCTTCCTGCTTCCATGTGAGCACTTCTGGCAAGGAAGAAGCACAATTGGAGGAGGCTTGGCGGGTCCATCCGCCACAGACATGGGTGCCCTGCGGACCACCAAAATTTCCTCTTGGGCCACCAGTGGTCAGTGGACCACCAGTTGGCGACCTCTGTCCAACCTCCTTCTCAAGCAGGAGATTCTATACCATGGGAGTCTAACCTGGTGCAGGGTCTCCTGCCAGGTGATTGGACAAGCCATTTTTCCAGAATGGTTTTGGCAGAGGTGTCCAAACATGGCAACTTTAAGACTTATGGACTTCAACTCCGAGAATTCCCCAGCTAGACAATCCATTCTGTCTGTCTGTCTGTTTGCCTGCCTACCTACCTCTCTAACATATATTTTATCTATTTATCTGTCTGTCTATCTGTCCGCATCCATCTACCTACCTACCAACCTACCTAACACTTTACCTCTCTACAATCTATTTATCTCTCTATTTGTGTATACATGTGCATCTGTCTACCGACCTACCTACCTACATCTCTATTTATTGATCTATCAATCTATCATCCCAGCTACCTAACACTCTACCTCTCTATAATCTTTATCTCTCTATTTGAGTATGCATGTGTATCTGTCTGTCTACCTACCTACCTACGTACATCTCTATTGTCTGTCTATCTATCTATCTATCTATCTATCTATCTATCTATCTATCTATCTATCTATCTATCTATCTATTTATCTATCTATCCCTCTCTCTCATGATGACTTAAGACTCAATCATTTTGTGCTGTGATGCTGCATTCATATTAAAAATGGAGGAGCTTAGAATGGATACCATTTTTTGACATTGTGATTAAAACAGCAGGAGTCTGTGGATATTTGTGGGAATTGTGGGAGCTGAAGTCCAGACATCTTCAATTTTTCAAGCATGAGAAACATTGGACTACATCAGATGCTGTGACTCAGCTTCCAATCCTTGTACTGGAATGTTTTCCTTCTAATGAATGCCAAAGGAAGGTTGAATTCTGTTGGTCACATTTGAAAGATATTGGATAATGACTACTCTAGTTTCACATATTCAGATTTGAATGTCATTTCCATTCATCTACTTTTTTACTTTAGTGTTTTGATAGCTGCAAATCCAGGTTGTAAGTATCTTTTGGGGGATGCCTCATAACTTCTCACAGGAAATTTCTCCATCGTTCTAGAGGGGAAATCCTTCTAGAAGCACCCATTCCCTTTCTCTTTCCACAAATTGGGATGTGTGTGTGTGTGTGAGAGAGAGAGAGAGACAGAGAAGGAGAGAGACGTAGAAGGAGAGAGAGAGGGAGAGAAAGACTGAGAGAGAGAAAGACAGAGAGGAAGAGAGGGAGCGAAAGAGGGAGAGAGACAGACAGAAAGGGAAACTAAGAGAGAGACAGAGAGAGAAAATTTAGGACCTGCCTAGCTTGGCTAGTAATCTAAACAGATAGGAGAGTTTCCATCTGATTTCTTGTCATTGAAATAGGAACCCATTTCATCTTTATCTTTGCTTTGCACACACAGCATCAAAGGTCAAAACAACCAGTGTGGTTGTATTAAAGGGTCCATCCCTGGACATTGAGAAGCTGAATCACTTTGGGTTTTGATGCTAGAAACACCAAAGAGACTGAAAATAACACCTGTTATGCGACTTTGCTTCTGTTAAGGATAAGGAAGGGAGAGGCAAACTCTGGGAGTTATCATACCATGTAATAACAACACAGAACTGTAGTAGTTGTTGTATTGTCTGTTCATTATTCATCGACCTGGCATACCTGATAGGGCTGCTGTCTAGACAAATTTATCTACAATTCTTTTTTTTCTCTCAAATCAAAAAGCAAAGGAAAAAGCAAAAGTAGTAGCACTTAGACTTATAAGTGGTTGAGAGAAAGAGAGAGAGAGAGAGAGAGAGAGAATGAATGAGAATAGAAGAGGTCAGGCAAATAATGGATGCATTGTCTACCCCCCCACCCCGAAAATCATAGGATGCTCTGGAGCAGAACATGTAGGCAGCAACGAGTCATTTGCTTGCAAAAAAAAAAAAAGAAAGGATATGTTGCCGTTCGAGTGTTTGAGTTCTGATGTGGAAAATTGCTCCGACGGTTGTGATATTGTGCTTGCCTTTATTAAGGCTTAAAAGCGTGGTTAGCTTCAGAGGTGTTGCTTGTTCCAACCGGTGCTCGGCGTAGTCTGGGTTTATAATTGGCTAGTTATCATGGAATCCAGATATGGCTAGGTTGGAAGGGTCCTGTGAGATAGTCCGAACCTCTTCTTGGAGCAAGGATCCGAAGGAGAGCCTCCAACAATAGATGGCTTGAACCCCTTCCAGGGAAGAGAGAAGCACTACTTCTCTGTGTGTAATTGGCTCACAACTGAACTGCCCTTCACTTCAGGATATTTCTCTTATTATTCAGCCAGAATCTGCTTTCCCATCATTATTCTGAAGGGGGAGAAGAGATCTTGGTTGCTTTCAGTGTGATGTCCTTTCAGGACCTTAAGTTATGGGATTGTGACATTTCTTTCACTTTTTAAGAGAAAAATGTTCTTGGATCTTTCATTCTCTCCTAATTGCATTCTGATCACCCTAGAATTGTCCAAAGTGTAATTTTGGTGTCTACGGAATGAACAATGCAGAATAAAATTGGACCTAACACTGTTAGTGATTCTAAAACTATACATTTATTAATCTCTATCTCTACTTTTTAATTTTCACGGTTCTAGCACGCTGTTAACTCATTTAATTTGCAATTAACTTATTATTTGAAAATCTTTTCCACAAAAATGATTGCCGTTCTGGGAACATTTGATATTTCTGTTATCCAAATACAGATATCCTCGGGTTATGAACACAAAATTTTCATTGCTAAGTAAGCCAATTATTAAGTGAGTTTCCTCCCCATTTTATGACATTTCCTGCCACTGTTGTTAAGTGAATTACGTATGCCAGAGTTGGCTTCATTTAGGTTAATGCCAGCATGTTGCTCCTAATAAATCTTTTGAGTTTTTTTGAAACTTGGCTTGAGGCTCATTCTTTAATTAGGGCAATCACCAGGACCCTGAACACACTGCAGTTGTTAACTTAGTAACATAGTTGTTAAGTGAATTGGGCTTCCCCATTGGCTTTGCTTGTCAGATGGTCACAAAAGAGGATCACGTGACCCAGGGACACAGCAATGGGTCATAAATCTGAGTCAATAGCCAAGCATCTGGATTTTCTTCACGTGACCATGGGGGATGTTGCAACAGTCATAAGGGTAAAAAATAGTCCTAAGTAACTTTTTTTTCAGTGCCATTGTGACTTTGAATGGTCACTAAATGAACTGTTGCAAGTTGAGGACTACCTGTATAGAACCATACAGTTGGAAGGGAGCTAAGAGGTCATCAGGCTCAACCCCCTGCACAAGTAAATATGAGTCAGTTGACAAGAGTAGAAATTTTGATCACGTGACCAGGAGACGCTGTCAAGATCAACAGTTATAAGTCATCTTTTTCACTGCTGTTGTAACTTTGAACAGTTACAAAATGAACTGCTGTAAGTCGAGGACTAACCTGTAATGAACCATGCATTTCACTCTCTTAAGTGGTCTACTTCTGCAATTATGAGCACTGGTTTTTAAATATTCAGCAATATCCTCTCTGATTTATTTAACTAAGTCATGTCTATTTTCACTAATAGTAACTTCCGAGGACAAAACTTGCTGGCAAATAGCCAGTCAAATATCAGGAGTTGACTGAAGGGAACGTTTTATGATATTTTGTATGATGTCGTAAAATGTGACATGATCATGTTTATGTCTTAAAAGTTTTTATAACTTCCATGGGAAGTTTCAATTCCATGGGAGTCATGGATCCTGGATTTCGAAAACATTCTGGAAATTAGCCCATTTGAAGGTACCTTGGTTCAAACATTAGTATCCTGCAGTGCACCATTTTGCTGAGTAAACAGTTACACACAGACCAACAGGAGAATTTTAACAGCGTATAAATATAGGGGAGTGGATTCTACAAAGCGTGTTTTCCAGAATTTAACAGGCCCTGTTGGTTTCAGTAGAATAACACTTCCTTTAGAGAATGCAAACTTTTTATTCCGTCTTTTGGGTAGTGTCCAAGTCACTTTTGGAGAACTATTTAATAATGCTGACAGTCACAGATTTCAGTAAGACTTGTAAAGGGCAAAAATGTATTTTGCCAATCCCTCCCGGAGATGTACAAACAAAAGTAATGACACTTAAGGCTTTCCTTGTATGTAAAACTAAAACCATTAAGCACCGCAAAAGCTGAAGGATTTTTGGAGGCTAAAACAGTAACAAGCACAAAGAAAAAAATACTTTCATGTGCGAAATGACAGACTAATATCTTAATAATCAGACATTTCCCAAATTTGTCAGATTTCAAATGTCAAAACATTGTATCCATTCTAAAGTTAGTCTTCCTATCCTCTCAAGAGTGAAAAAGTTTTAAAATAAAACTTTTTGAGCAAGGTTTTATTTATTTTTTCTGAAGGAAATCTGCATTTGTAAAAAATATAATACAAATCCAGATGTAAAGATACAAGCAATTACAGTTGCCTCTCGCTAATATTTATGAAAACAACTTTTAAATTACAAATGCTCTTTAAAAAAAAAAAGCCCTCATCAGCTTAATATCAATACACATTTTTGCCATTTGGGTTGTCATTGGATGTCATTAACGATCCTGTCAATTTATGCAGATCAAAGTTAATATTTGTTGAAGCAGAAATGGAAGAATAAGCATTTGCTTGCTAATTATGATGTTGGATTTTTTTAATGGCTTGGAAAACCTTAATTATAAATGATCAGAGCTGATCTTCATAGAGTCGACTGGGGAAGGAAGGACTTTGAAAACGAATAGGTTTTTTTCCACCACTCTTACATAAATCACTCCCAGGTCGAATATCTCCTTTCAAAAGGTGACGTTTTTTATAAACTTTGAAACTTGAAAAAAAAAAGTGAATTCCGTCTGGCATTACTTGAAAGAAGAGAAAGATTTGGGATTTTTAGTCCCATTCCTGTTTTGTTTTTTTTGAACAGCTCTGCAGGTGAATAAAAAAAATGTTTCCCAACTGTAGGGGAGATGCATTTGAACAATATGAATTGATAATGCAGTCCCTAGGTTTTAATTAGGAATCTATTTTAAGATTTTTTTTTCCACCCAAAGCTTCCTCTGATTCTGAAAACTACATTTATGAAAGCCGGTGTTGTAGTTAGCCAGCAGCAGGTTCAGACGGCTGAGGAGAGCAAGGACTCAGATGAGGGGCCAGGACCATTAGGGAATGGACTGCTGCCTTCAGAGATTGTGGGGGCTGGCAGCAGCAATGAGGAGGTTCCTGAGGAGCCTGTGCCAAGTGCGCGTGCACACAGGATTGCTCAGAGAAAAGAGCAGCTACAACAGCATGGGCGACTCAGGAGTAAGGCTGCAAGGTAATGGCCCCTCCTTCAAGAAGATAAAAGCCAGGTGTGAAATGAACGTTCTTTGCAGAAGGCAAAGACGTTTTGAAACTCAGCCTCATGGACATTCCAGTATCTTGAATTTGTAATTGAAGATTCTTATTTTGCAAATTTTTTCTTATCTGTTATCTTTTGGCAAGTCTTGCATAGTTTGGCAAGGCTTATGCTTATCAGAGTTAATTATTTTGCAGAAGCATTAAAAGGTTTCTGTTCCCTTTGGATTGTGTTTGATTTGTTGGAAAAGGGTGTGGCTCAGAACAGCTGGCAACACTTTTTCAGATTCTGGAAAATGTTTTTGTTGGGGGTGCCCAGATCTGAAAAGGGGGAAAAAGCTGAATAAAACTGACAACCATAACATAATTGAGGCCAAATGTTCTGTTCCAAAGTGAGAGAGTTGTTATCAATTTTGCTCTGTTTTACAACCTTTCCTGCCACCATTCTTAAGTGAATCGCTGCAGTGGTTCAGTTGGTAACATAGTTGTTAAGTGAATCTGGCTTTCCCATTGTCTTTGTATGTGAGAAGGTCCCAAAAGAAGATCATGTGACCCTGGGTATAAATATGAGTCAGTTGGCAAGTGTTTGAATTTTGATCATGTTATGAACAGTCATAAATGTGAAAAATCGTCATCAGTCACTTTTTTTCAGTGCTGTCATAACTTTGGATGGTCACTAAATGAATGGTTGTAAGTAGAGGACTTGTTCTGACCCAGCTTCCCAAACATGACAAACCCTCTGACGTGAACTGAAAAGATTCCTTTATTAGGAGCCCCAGCAGCCCCAGCAAAAAATTCCTCTCTCACCACAGGCTAACAAGTCCATCCATCTGGGAGATGAATAGTTGTCTGCCACTTCTATTCATCTCTGTCCCCTGCCTTTTATCCCCAGAGCTAGGGTGGGGCTTTGCTAGCAGCGGTGGCTCTCCTGTCCCAAGGACCAGCCCATAGATTTCCACTGCTCTCCTTTCCTCTGCCTTCTGCATATTTGCGCATCAGGCACTGGACTCAGCTATTCCTTCTCTTCCTCATCAGTTACTTCCAGACTTGGGGGCTGTTGATTCTCCATCTGAGGGCTGATGGATAGCCCAGGCTCCACCTCTGTCTCTCTCTCTCTCTCTCTCTCTCTCTGCCAGTTCTATTCCCTCTTGTCCCTCGGAGCTCCCAGGTTGCTCTGATGCTGACCCTGACTCCCACATCACCTCTTCCTCCTCCTGATTCGGCTGCTGGAGAGGCTGGCAGCCGATAGGCCACTACAGGACTACTTGTAAAACCAAAACCACTGCACCATCGGAGTGGCATTTTTAGATCCCTGAGAAAATGTGGTAGGACTGTGAAGGAAATTTTCTTTGCAAAGTGGAAAGGGCTATAAAGATCAGCATTCTTCCAAAATGCTGGGTTCTTGTCTCTCCCAGTTTTAATTGCTTGGCTTAAAAACACTTGAAAGTGCTGCTTTTGAACCCATGCATCTTGGTAATGATGTGGATTCCTGACATTCCATTTGCATTTTGTTGTCCACAGTAATAATGTGAATGGTAAGAAATGAGCAAAACATTTATTTAAGCTGCAAAGCCATAGTTCGGTTCCTGTTTATTTGCTCTCGAAATTTTGACTCCGTCACTGATGGACTTTTCTGCTTGGTTTCATCCTTGTAGAGAAGGGGAATTCATCACACAGCCCTGAAAGGTTTTGAAATAACAGGTGAGAGGTTGGGGGTGGGGGGCAGGGCTGGCAATATTCAGCAAATAAGGCCTCTTAGACAAATAGTCGCACAGGTACAAGGGTAGGCTTCAAAACATTTTGCAAAGGGTTTTCTGCTCGGTTGCTGGGTGGGTGTGGTCATGATGGCTGATATACAAACCATGTTGTGCTTCAATATTAGATGGCCTAGACCAGTGGTAGTCAACCTGGTCCCTACCACCCACTAGTGAGCATTCCAGCTTTCATGGTGGGCGGTAAGGATTTTGTCCCCTAGTTTATAAATCACCATTACTGTGGAACTGGTGGGCAGTTAGAAAATTTTACTACTGACAAAGATACAAAAGTGGGTGGTAGGTATAAAAAGGTTGACTACCCCTGGCCTAGACATTGATATTTGAACATAGATCTTGTTGACATTTGTATTTTATTGTGTTTTATCCATCTAGGTGAAATGTTGATATATATATATATATATATATGTGTGCTGTTCAGCTTCCTTCGGGTATTATCCCATGTCATTGTAGTGCTTTTAAAGTTGTAGCAACGTTTCAGCAGAATCCCATCTGCCATCATCAGGCTTCTGCATGGAGTTTGTATACAAATGATGGTGGCAGATGAGATATATATATATGAGATATATATATATGTATATACAGTATATTGCAAATCCATGTATGATATGCCATACACTAAATAAATAAATTCCCAGAAAAACAGGCAAGCATGCAACTTACTCTGACATGCAGAATATTCTGAGTCAGGGCACTTGGGGACACTCCACTTGAAATTAATATTTTGGTCTCACAGTGTCCCAGGGCTACATCCAGCGGTGGGGTTCAAAAATTTTAGCAAAGGGTGCTCTAGCTGGTTGTTGGGTGGGCGTGGCCATAGGGTGTGGCCATACGCCTAGTCGGCCTCCTGCATTACAGTTGGGGGGGGTGTTTTTGCCCTCCTGGGCTCTGGAGGCTTTTCTCGAGCCTCCGGGAGGGCGAAAACGGGCTCCTTGGGCTCCGGAGGCTCTCTGGAAGCCGGAATCAGGCCCATTTCCGGCCTTCTCGAACTTCCAGGAGGCCCGTTTTTCACCCTCCCCGAGCCTCCGTGTGCGCCCGGCCCTTATCTGCATCTAAAACGGGCCATGTGGGGCTTCCTGGGAGGGGCGGGGTGGGGTGGGCGGGGCCAGGCAGGAGNGGCCCTTATCTGCATCTAAAACGGGCCATGTGGGGCTTCCTGGGAGGGGCGGGGTGGGGTGGGCGGGGCCAGACAGGAGTGGGATTTGCACAGAATCTTAGCTTAGGGGCTCTCTCGAACCCCTACAAACCCCCAGCAGCCAACCCCTGGCTTACGACCATAATTGAGCCCAGAATTTCTGATGCTAAGCAAAACAGTTGCTAAGTGAGGTTTGCTCCACCGCACAAACTTTCTTCGCACAGTTCAGTGAGTTGCTAAGTGAATAACCCGGTTGTTAAGTAAATCTGGATTCCCCGTTGACTTTGTCTGGCAGAAGGTCACAAAAGGGGATGACGTGACCTTCCAGGGCACTGCAATGGCCATAAATATGAGTCAGTTGAAAAGCATCTGAATTCTGATCATGTGACCAATGCTGCAATGATGGTAAATGTTAAAAAAAAACCAGTCCCTTTTTCCTTTTTTTTCATTGCTGTTGTAACTTTGAACGGTCACTAAATGAATGGTTCCAAGTCAAGGACTAGCTGTAGAGACAAATTGAAGCAAATTGCCTCTTGAAAAAAAAAGCACCTTTGGGACAATTGGGACCTGGATGGCTGAGAATCTCCATAGACATAAAGATAAAAAATAAAACTCTGTTTTCTGCTTTATGTTAAAGCAAAATATATATGACTGTGGGAAACCTGGGGGTCAATTTGAGTTGAAATGAATTTTTTTTTTCAATTTGTCCAGTACTTTGAATTTTTAATTCACCACATATTCCAGTTATGGTTTATTTCGATTTTAAAAAATCCATAGAAATCTTAACAGACCTTTGGTTTCTCCAAGAATACAGTTTTCCCCCTGTTCTTCAATCAATCCGCCAAGCCTTGCTGATACATTTTGCATCTGCAATGTAATATTAAAAATCTTATAAATAAACTGCAGCAATTTCAGAAACTCAACGTCTGCACTGGTAGGAACTCATAAGAGCTCAACTGCTCCCTGTGTGGAGAACAGTGGTGGCCTTTTCCCCTGAAAGTTGAATTTAATCTCTACTCCATCTAAAGATTGTTGCCAATATAAAATTAAGCAGTTATATTGGAAGACCCTGCTTTCTGATCAAACTATTTCTATATACAATTAAGAAAAACCCTTTTTATGAACCTGTAGTCCCCATTTGGGGTAGAGCAGTGGGGAATGGGACTGGATGGAGCTGAGTGTTTACTGGCTGGATGCCCTTCCTGACACCGACACAGAGTTCACAGCAGATATTTTGTCTTTGCGCCCTGACAGAGAAACGTTTGTTGCTGCCTAGGCTTGAACTCTCAACCTTCCGAGTAGAGGCAAGGTTCTTTACCATTTGGCCACAACACCACTCTTTGTTTCTATACACAATAAAATAATTAAAACAATATATCAATTTTCATTTAAATCAAGAAGGGTTCGGACTTTGCCAAGGAGGCTGCTCTAATCACACACGGTAACCAAACGATGAATTCCACTTCGAAAAAAATTACATCATGATCCGCAACACATCATCACATCATCCTGTGTTTCCCTGAAAATAAGACCCTGCCTTATATATTTTTTGCCACCAAAAAAGGCACCAGGTCTTATTTTCCAGGGATGTCATCCACTGATTAGCCTCACTTGCGCACGTTGCCTCCGGCCTCCTTTTCACTGTTGGAGGCCTTCAGGAACTACTTCAGCGGCCGGCAAAGCTTTCCTGAAGGATCAGTCCAGAGCTTGGTTATCAGTTACAAAGGACTCAGGAAAGCCTTGCCAGCCTTGCTGGCTGCAGAAGAAATGGGCCGACAAGGCAGGTTTCGGGGTGTGCGAGGCCTGGCTACACCTGTCCAAAGGTATATAGTAGGGTAGCTCCAGTCCCCCCCATCCCCACCCTAGATTAATTTTTCCCCATCTACTCTGGAGTGGGTGGGATTTTAATTAGGGCTTATTTTGGGGTTAGGGCTTATATTGGGTACACATGTAAATAATAAGTTATTGACTTATGGCTATAATTGAGCCCAAAATTTAATGTTTATTAAATGGGTTTTGGCTCCATTTTACAACTTTTCTTGCCATGGTTGTTCAGTGAACCATAGCGGTTGATAAGTTAGTAATCCAGTTGTTAAGTGAATGTAGTTTCCCCATTGATTTTGTCAGAGGGTGGCAAAAGGGAATCACATGACCTTGGGACACAGCAACTGTCATAAATATGAACCAGTTGCCAAGCATCTGAATTTGGATCATATGATCCTGGGGATGCTGCTAAAATCATAAACAGTCATAAGTCACTTTTTTCGGTGCCGTTGTGACTGTGAATGATAATAGATAACAGATAATCAGAGTTGGAAGGGACTTTGTAGGTCATCTAGTCCAACTCCCTGTCCAAGCAGGAGACCCTACATCATTTCTGACTGATGGCAGTCCAATCTCTTCTTGAAAGCTTCCAGTGATGAAGCTCCCACAACTTCTGAAGGAAACTTTGGTTCCATGGGTTGATTGTTCTCCCAGTCAAAAAATTCCTCCTAATTTCCAGGTTGAATCTCACCTTGATTAGTTTCCATCCATTGTTCCTTGTCTGGCCTTCAGGTGTTTTATAAAATAGCTTGACCTCCTCCTCCTCCTCTCTGTGGCAGCCCCTCAAATATTGGATCACTGCTCTCATTGTCTCCTTTGGTCCTACTCTTCACTAGACTAGCCATGCCCAGTTCCTGCAAGCGTTCATTGTTTGTTTTAGTCTTAGGAAATATCAAATTGTGAACTAGAGCATACAAAACCTTTGCTAGACCAATACTCGAATACAGCTCATCAATCTGAAATCCGCACTGCATATCAGACATTAATACAATCGAGCAAGTCCAGAAGTATTTCACAAGAAGAGTACTTACACTCCTCTGCTTGCAACAGAATACCCTACACCACCAGGCTTGAGATTTTGGGCTTGGACAACCTTGAACTATGCCACCTATGGTTAGACTTAAGTATAGCACACAAAATTATCTGCTACAATGTCCTACCAGTGAATTATTACTTCAGCTTCAACCACAACAATACAAGAGCACACCACAGATACAAACTCAATGTAAACCGCTTCAAACTTGATTGCAGAAAGTACGACTTCAGCAACAGAGAGGTCAATGCCTGGAATGCACTTTTTGACTCTGTTGTTACATCCTCTAACCCCCCCCTCCTTTAACCTCAAACTAAATACATTGACCTTATCCCATTCCTAAGAGGTTTGTAAGGGATGTGCATAAGTGTACCATCGTGCCTACCGTCCCTGTCATCTTGTCCCCATTTATTTGTACTTAATCATCCTGGTTGCTTTTTTGGTCACTAAATGAACTATTGTAAGTAGAAGACTACCTTTATTTTCTAAATAGGCAATTTGTGAGATATTCCGAGGCAAAAAGAGAACATCCATCCATCTCTCTAATTTCTCTGTCTCTATCTCTATCTCTGTTGTCTTTTGTATATCTCTATCAATTATCGCTCTCTCCCTCTCTCATATTCTCCCCCCCCCCTCTTTTCTTTCTGCATTTCTTGGTCAAATCAAGTTCATGCCACAGACTTTCAAGCCAAATCTGCCGTTTATTTGAGGACTTGCAGAACTCCAGAGAAAACCAAGATGGAGGTCTATTTTGAACACATTTTGTTGTAAAGCATATTTATTCTTGGCCTCCTGCATATTCTGCCTGGAAGTCATTCCAGTGATACTTGGATTATATACCAACTCACATGTTCAGCCTGTGCTTGTTCCTTTGCTGACAAGACTTTTCATCCTCCAGCTTTATGTTATTCTACTCTATAGACTCTTTCTTGAGTCAACAAAATAGTATCCCAATCTGTATTTGTCAAATCCCCCCAGCTCAGTGATGGAACTGGTAACTTCTGTTTCTTTTACTGTTTTAAGGTGAGACATGTTAAGGACAGTAATTGCTGGTTTCCTCTGGTTCCTTCAATCCTGTGTCACCAGCTGGTGACCTCCAATTTTTTTAAAAATACCTTTTTATGACCCTGTGCTCTGACCAAGGCTTCCTGAGACTGTAATTAAGCACACACGTAGTTCAAACATCACTTGTTTTATTTCAACGCTGGGAATTATGTTCATTCCCAGCCTGTAATGAGTCCCATACAGACCCTTGAGATAAGCACCCACCTTTCTCTCCTTTGAATTGCTGCCAACAACTAAAGGACCAAATTAACTGTAAAAATCCAACCGAACTACAAAGTCCACACAGAGCTTCAAGGTTTAATCCAAACAGAGCGAACGACTTTGCTTCGTGCAAAGGTTTCCTTACCTTTGCCTGTCCTTTATACCTTATGGAAAGGGCAATTACCTATAAGCCTTACTCCTGAGTCGCTCCTTTTGTCTCAGCTGCTCTTGCTTTCTAGCAGCTCTGCGCATGCATGAACTGGGAACAGGCTCCCATTGTTCCTCTGCTTCGCTGCTGCCAGACTCTGGAGATTCCAGAGTCAGCACACAATTCCCAGATGATCCTGGCCCCATCGGATGCAGGACCCCCATCTGAGTCCTCCCCAGACTCCTGTCCTGGTCCCTGTTCTTCCCCACTGTCCAATTCCACTGCTGTCTGCACAGGCTGCCGGTGAACCACAACACCCTATAATCCAGTGGTGTCAAACTCAAGCCCTACGGGCCAGATCCAGGCCACAGGGTGCTTAGATCTGGTTTGCGGGGCTGCCCTGGAAACAGAGAAAGAACAGCCTGTGGTGCCTCTGCCAGTGAAAATAGAACCCAGAGGGGCCGTACGTGGCCTACCCGAGCTCCATTTTCACTGAAAGAGGGCTGGAGGAGGATCCCCCCCCCAGCTCTCCAGGACCACTGTTATGGGTTGGAAATATATAAACCAGGATAGACATTTAATACTGTCTCTTTAAGGGAATGCTAAAATTGTAATTGGGTGTGGTTCCTCAAATGGCCATAAGATGGAGCCAGAAACCTGGGTTGTTAGTCCTGTTGTTCGTTGCTAGTTGCTAGATGTTCTGATGGTCAATGTTTTTGGTTCTTGCATTTTTCCCTTTTGACTGATGCTGATCGTGGTTCTTCTTGGATTGCTGTGAGTCTGTTTACTGAACTGTGTATGATAATGGACTTTGTAATTTGGATTATCCCTGGATTGAATACTGACTGCTTTAACCGTGTATGACTTGGACTGCTTGTTGGACTTTGCTTAACTGTTTACTGGAAGTAAAACCTACATTTTAACATTCAGTGTATCTGTGTGCTGGACGTATGTTGTTCAACATCACTCTCACTTCGTTTCCCTGTGTGCACTCATTCTCCTAATGGGGAATTACCTCAACAGCCACCACAGGGGCCACTGACATGAGTGATATCAAGCTGGCCACACCCATCCTTGCCACACCCACCCAGGTCCCCAAAGTCAAATACAACTCTGATGTGGCTCTCAATGAAATCTAGTTTGACATCCCTGTTGTAATCCCTATTCAGGGTAGAGACCCAGGGCTCCTAGGAAAGAAAGACCCTCAACTCCATTTGTGTGAAAAGTATTTAATAAAAGCCAACTAGTTACAGTACAGCAAATCCAACTAGTTACAGTACAGCAAATCCAGAACTAAATCATGGCCCTGTCGGAACCTGAGTCCGCAGAGGAAGACAAGCTGGAGCTGGGGTGGATGGAGGTCAAGGGGGGCAGCCTTATTGTCTCTGGAGGAATGCGGGGAGAAGCAGGACAAGGTAGCCCTGGGTCCTTTGGGCCTGGGACAGCTTGCCAGCAGGGAAAAACAGGGGCAGGATGACCGAGAGAGGGCAGGCTCACCTTTACTCCTCGCTGTCTAGAGTCCGTTACTCTTTCCTGACGGGGGAGAACTAGGGACTCGTGCCTCTCACCAGGGAAGGTGGGAACAGCACAAACCAACCTGACAACTTGGGAAGAGAGCGCCCCACCCCTCTTCACAAGGCACACTTGGGGACTGAGACTTAAGGAGATGTTGTGTGCCGTTGCGTTTGTCAGGAACAAATTCTGAATTCGTGGAGTTTGTGTGCCGTTGCCGATGTTTAGCTTTTGCTGGATTATTTGCCTTATTGCTGCTTTGTTTCTTTGCCTCGCTCAACTTCTTGCCTGGAAGCTGTTGTACTAACAGCATTTTGCTGGACTGCTTGCAGTCAGAGACTGCTGGAGGTGTGTGTTAGTGCTTTGTTCTGGGACTTTCCATAAACATGGGAACGTTTGGGGGAAAGTTGGAGCAATAAAGGGGAGTTTGAACTATCAGCTTGCTGTGTTGCCTCCATGCCTTGCCCTGGGTCATCACAGGTTTCTGTTTCTCCTCCCAGCAGCTTCCCCCCCCTCCACATAGTCTATGGCAGGCTGGAGCTCAGGATGACAATTGTGACATCTCCAGCCTTACTATTCTATGTTCTCTGTTCTATATCTTGCAAGTCTGAAAAAACAAATGTCCCTCCCTTTTTTTAAATCACTAAATAAATTGGCAAGGTTCCTTGCTCAGTTTCTTCCTTAGTTTACTTTATTGTGATTGCACCTCATGCAACAAAATCAAATACCATCTTCAGTGTACATTATGATTATGAAAATAAACACAAACACACATCCTTCACATTCTGTATATTGAATTGAAAACTCCTGATATTGCATTCAAATTGCACTATACAGCAGAATTCAAAAGAGCTACTGCCCTGGGATAACTGCCTTGTTTAGCAGCAGAAATTTTGGGTTTAGTTGTGCTCGGAAGTTGAGGGCTACCTCTGTGTTCTGTCCTCACTACATGTTAGTCTGTGTGCAGTTTGACATGCAGCTAAACCCACCTACCCTCCAATAAAATGGACCGTGTGTGTAGATCTGGATGCTTTATTGAAAGAACAGGATATGGTGAAACTGGGGAAAATAGGGATATATACAATGAGAACCAAATACTGGGTTACTGCTCAGCGTAACAATTAATAAATATAAGCAATTTAAATCTCACCAGCGATGCTCTGTGTTGGGGATATGTTTGTCCTTGGATGACCATGTACCACAAATTAAGATGGATTCTTCTTTGTGCTTCTGCCTTCTCCAAATGCTAAAGGAAACGGAGTCTGGCTTCCCAGCATGCACTTGATTTGAGAGTGCAGGCTGATGGGTAAATGGGTTTGGGTCAGCTTCAAACAATATACCTGTTATTTGTCTCTCCAAACACTAGATGGGGCTAGAGAGCAACAACAGTATATAAAGATAATATGTTGGGGCATATTTGTCCTTCCAACCAGTAGATGGGGCTAGAGAGTTATAACAGTACATAAAAGTTATATGCTGGGGCATAACAC
The DNA here is from genome assembly GCA_004320025.1 of Laticauda laticaudata. Classification (NCBI taxonomy): domain Eukaryota; kingdom Metazoa; phylum Chordata; class Lepidosauria; order Squamata; family Elapidae; genus Laticauda; species Laticauda laticaudata. Next base: position 57,449 of record BHFT01007469.1, read on the forward strand.
TCTGTTAAGTGTGTTCGACACCTTGGGTTATTATAAATATAATAAAGAGGGAATATAAATAAATATTAATTATAAATTACTATCAAAAGTACACCACCACCTGAAACCTTGAAAATAGACAATGCTTAAGGTGCTGCCTATGACTGAGCTAGAATCCCTGAATTCTGTTTCCTGATTTTCATCAACTGGAAGACCAGTCTTTTTAAGTGATCTATTTCAGCCTTAAGACCTCATCATAAAAATGGGGAAACTGCAACAATTTATCTTGGAGAAAAGGCAGGAAGAAGAACCAGCGAAACCTCTTGGATATTGAGAAGAAAACAGTGCCGTAAATTATTAGACATTCTTTTAAAATAGACTAATATTAAACATGGGCCCGGGGAAAAAAAAAATTGCAAAATGTCTTGATTGCTGCCAGATATTTACTTTCCGAACTCTAGGCAGGCATATATTTCAACACACAATGCACATAATAAAACTTTGATAGCCAATCCTGTACTGGTGCACCTCCGTATCATATCAAATGATGATTTTTTTTTAAAAAAAAGTGTGAATGAATTATAATAAAAGCTAGGGAATGCTTGATAATGAGCTATTGATGCTTGCAAGGAGATGTGTATCCCACTCCCTGGCAGCATGGGATCTGCAGCCTCCTTCCAATTAAATCAGAATAAAGATGACTTTAATAATTGAAATTAAAAAATGGCTTCAATCATCCAAGGCTGCCCATTTTTGAAGCTCTTACCACCAGGCTGAAATGTCTTACGTTATGAGATCTTGGAATAAGATCACTTAGCCTCCCCTCTCCTTTTCCAAAAACACATCCAATGGACTGAGATTAAACTCACTTTACCATCCAAAATATTTTCAACTAAGTTTTGGCTTGGCCCTGCTTCTCTTTTATTTATTTGTTTTATTGTATATAATTGTGAAGGTGCTCACCTTGCCCCAAAAGGTTGAGAGTTCAATTCTAGGCATTGACAGATCTCTCCAAGGGCACAAAGAAAAAATATCTGCTGTGAACTCCATGTAGTTGTCAGGAAGGACATCCGGCTAGTAAACACGTAACTCCATCCTTTCGCCCCAATTCTATCCCAAATTAAGGGATTAGAAGGTCATAAAAAGGGAATTTTATGATATCTAATTTATAAACTGCCCAGCTCCCAAGACTTTCCTTCTCTTCTTTCTCTTTCTTCTTTCTTCCCTTCTTCCTTTCCTTTCCTTTCCTTTCCTCTCCTCTCCTCCCCTCCCCTTCCTTTCCTCTTTGCTTCCCTTCTTTCTCTTTCTCTTTTCCTTTCCCTTCTTTCTCATTTCCCTTCCTTTCCCTTCCCTTCCTTTTCCCTCCCCGTCCCTTCCCTTCCCTATCCCTTCTTTCTCTTTCCCTCTCCCTCTCCCTTCTCTTTCCTTTCCTTTTTGCTTCATTTCTTTCTCTTTTCCGCTCTTTCTCCTTTCCCTTCCCTTCTTTCTCCTTTTCATTCCCTTCCCTTCTTTCCCCTTTCCTTCCCCTTCCTTTCCTCTTCCCTTCCCCTTCCTGTCCCTTCTTTTTCTTTCCCTCTCCCTTCCCCTCCCCTCCCTTCCCTTTCCTCTTTACTTCCCTTCTTTCACTTTCTTCTTTCCCTTCACTTCTTTCCCCTTCCCTTCCCCTTCCTGTCCTCTTCCCTTCCCCTCCCCATCCCTTCATTTCCCCTTCCCATCCCTTCTTTCCCTCTCCCTTTCCCTTCCCCTCCCCACCCTTCCCACTTCAAGCCACAGAACCCAACTTCCCTCCCGTATCTCTGCCCTATATGCCATCTCCAAAGAGACCCCTGGCCCATTAGGCTGCTTGCCAGCCATCCGGTTAAGATTCAGCTTGGTGTTTGCACCCCCAAAGGGAAAGACTGACCTAGAATGCCAGGGGGAAGCCTGCAACATAACTTTTCTCCTTGATTGGCAGTGATTCTGGGCGTGGGAAGCCTAAGTTGATGGAGGCAGAAAATGTAGGGAGGACATTTTCATTAAGTCACATGCAGCAACAGGATGTGCTCTCACTTTGTGTGTTGTCCAGTTTGTTTGTTTTTTTTAAATCGAGCCTCGTGTATCTGTTAATAATCTACTGATTAACCGATTTATATTTGGGCACAAAAGTTGCTATCCCAGCAGGGGAAGTAATTGGCTGCATTTACAAGCCCTTGACCCTCTCAACGCAGATGGCATTCCACGATGCCAAGCAGATGCTGCAAGTGGCCTCTGGGGAGCCTAGCAACAGCTCCTCTGTGGGGCTCTGTAATTAAATTTGAACACCCCTGCCGAGAATTGGAGGCTACCTGGAATAATTTTCGGTGCTGCTCAGCTTGCTTTACAGGGCTGTCTTGGAGGCATTGAAAATGAAATTTCTGCTTCGATGTTTGCAGACAGGGCCATGCCAGGAACAGCTGAGGAAGACAAATGGCTAGTCCTTTGGAAGAGGAGGAAAGCTTTGGGGAGCCCATGTGATTAAATAAATTCAGATATAATAATAGGTTCACAGAGTTGGAAGGGACATTGGTAGGTCATTCAGTCCAACCCCCTACCCAAGCAGGAGACCGTACACTATTTCTGACAGATGGCAGTCCAGTCTCTTCTTGATATTCTCCAGTGATGAAACTCCCACATCCTCTGAAGGCAACTTCTGTTTCTTGGGTTGATTGTTCTCACTGTCAGGAAATTCCTCCTTATTTCCAGGTTGAATCTCTCCTGGGTCAGTTTCCATCCATTATTCCTTGTCTGGCCTTCGGGTGTCTTGGAAAATAGTTTGGGCCCCTCCATTCTGTGGCAGCCCCTCAAATTTTGGAAGATGCTCTCCTGTCTCCCCTGGTCCTTCTCTTCTCTAGACTAGCCATGCCCAGTTCCTGTAACCATTCTTCATATGTTTTAGTCTCCAGTCTCCTCATCGTCCTGGTTGCTCTTCTCTCCACTCTTTGTAGAGTCTCAACATCTTTTTTATCGTGTGGTGACCAAAACTGGATAATAAAAATAAGCATGATGACAATCTCTCTAGCTTTAAATTGGACTGGGTTGATTTTATGCCAGAGGTGCTAACTATTCTGATTTATATTTAGATACAAACCGTTTGGACATAGGAAGGCATTTTAAACATAATTAATAGCCAGATAACTCTCAACATATGACCACAATTGAGAGCAGAATTTCCACTGATATGCTGGTTGTTAAGTGAGTTGTGTCTTTTTTACAATCTTCTTTCCAGGGTTGTTAAGTCAATCATTTGATTGTTAAGCAAATCCAGCTTCCCCAACGATTCTTCCCTGTCGGAATCTGGGTGGAAATGGTGCTCACATGACCCTAGTGTGCTGCAACCATTGTAAATACTTGTCAGTTCCTAAGTGCTTACATTTGGATCATTGACCGTGGGGATGTGGCAATGGTCATAAGTGCAAGAATTGGTTGTAAGTCACTTTTTTAGTCCTGTTGTGTGCTGTCCTGCTCACTCACTCCCCCACATACATAAGGGTGATTTAGACAGTTTATTAATATTCCCCAGCACTTTACTTCACCAAAAATCCAAAACTATCCCAATTAAGTCCAGCCACAAGCAGCTCAACGATAGTCCACAGAGCAATGGCCAAAGAGACCACGAGGAACTTGAAAGTTTCCCAGACAATAAACAAAATTCAATCCAAAATACAAGAGGGTTCACGAGGCAAAACAAATCTAGAGTTGACAAGTCACAATCCAGGTCAAGGCATGGTGACAGTCCAAAGGGGAGGCAGGAATCACAACAAGCAGGAAACACACAGCTATAAAATGACCACATTGTTCTCCCCATCGTCTCCATCTGTCTGCTGTGCTAAATAGGCAGCTTCTGGTGCAGCCCATCAAGAGGGGTGAGGCTGCCTCCTCGCGAGTGATCTGGCTGACCTTCACTGCTCCTGCTTTTTCTCTGCCCTATGTGTTCTTGAAACTGCAGAAGGCAGTTCCTCTTCCTCCTCACTGACCGGTTGCAGCTTTGTGCTTTCCCCACTTGAAGTCTCGGGGCTGTCCTGCTGCAGCCAAATCGCTCTCAGGTGGCTACTCAGAGCCATTGTCCCCTCCTGATGTTTCTGGGACTGGTTCATCTACCTCCGAAGTGACATCTGGAGACGTATCTGGGGAAGCATCCAGGGCAGACACCTCAGGTTGTAACTTTGAATAAATGATTGTAAGTTTTTACTCACCTGTTTAGGTGATGTGAACTTGGGAAGGGCTATTCTGAGATGTTTTCACAACTTATTTTTTTGGCTGTGGATCAATCCACGTTTATCTGAATGTTGCCTTGGTAGCAGCTCTTCTTCTAGTCCTATGCACTTTACACAAATCCTGTCCTCACATGTATCTATTTCTTACTTTGTTGCTGATGACCTCCTCCTCCACCTCCTCCTCCTCCTGCAATAATATTTTTACTGTCTTTTGCCTGTATCTAGTACTGAAAATATATAAGCTTCTCTTTATTGAGAATCTAATCAAGCCTTTGTTTTTGAATGGTTAATTCTTGCATATTTGATTGCAATTTTGAAATGTATACACACAGTCTTCCAAGTGTAATTGTACTTTAAAAGAAAGTAAATATCGGGTAATAAAAAGTGAATTTAACTAAGAGATTGAAAGAGAGAGAAAAATAGTGTAATTGAAAGTTGTGCAGGGAGTTGCCGTATAATGTTCATCCAATTTACGCAAGATTCCTTTTTTCTCCCACTCTCCAATGGCGAGGGAAGCTTTTTTTTTAATTTATATGAGGTTGGATGTTTGGAGTAATTTTACACAACATTGTGGCTTGCTTGGTTGTTATTTTTCCAATTTTGCTTTGCTTTCAATATTTCCCTATATCTGCGGATGTCTCTAGCCCCTTTGTTTTTGAAACCAGGAGAGGGGAATTGTGTATTTTATTCTGACTGAAATAATCTCGGTTCCCATATTTCATGAAATGATTGAACATCAGATATTATGATCTGATTTAAATTACAGGCTTGGGAATACTTGAGTCGCATGAATTAATTAGCATTAAAAGCTAGAGTTGAAAATAAAGCATTATACCTCTTATCCCATCCAGACTTTGCTGATACCCAAAATCTCCCCTGGTGTTTGGGGACAGGAAAAACCCACGTCACTGGTAGCTGAACCGCTCAGGAGTAGTTGCTTGAAGTATTTAGGCATTGATCTAAGTGGTGTAGATAAATAATAATAAAAAATCTTTTCTTTGTGTGCACTTCGGAGATCTTTAAATATCTAAACCATGATTTATCATCCAAATCCCTTCTTTAAAGATCAGAAGATTTGAGTCCTGATGTTAATCAGACTCCACCATATTTATTCTAATTGCATTAGAGATGCTCCAGCTTGCATGCTTTCACTCATGTGCCAATACCTAGAAGGCAATGCACCACCCCATGCCCCCTACAGATGTGCACATAATCCCCACCCACCCCCTTACCTGCACTGCGCCTCAAGCTGATTTTCAGCCAGTTTGAAGCCTTTTTCAGCCTCCCAAAGGCTTGAGGAAGGCTTCTGCAGGCTTTGCAGGCCAAAAACTAGCCCCGTTCATCACTCCTGGTATTTTCAGAAAAACAGGAAGTGATGAAACTGGGCTAGATTTCAGCCTGCAAAGCCTGCAGAAGCCTTCCTCAAGCTTTTGGGAGGCTGAAAAAGGCCTGAAACTGGCTGAAAATCAGCTGTGAGGCATGTGAATGCCCGGTGAGGTAAGTTAGCCTGTAGCTTGCGTGCTGGCACAAATGGCTCTGTGTGCCACCTGTGGCATGCATGCCATAGGTTTGCCATCATGGCCCTACACAATTTCTGATACATTTCTGTCCAGTCTCTTCTTGAAAGTCTCCAGTGATGAAGCTCCCACAACTTCTGAAGGTTTTCCACTGACTAATTGTTCTCCCTGTGAGGAAATTTCTCCTAATTTCCAGGTTAAATCTCTCCTTGTTCAGTGTCCATCCATTATTCCTTGTCTGGCCTTCGGGTCTTAGGAGAACTTGACCCCCTCCTCTCTGTGACAGCCTTCTCAAATATTGGAAGATGCTCTCATGTCTCTCCTGGTCCTTCTCTTCACTAGACTAGCCAGGCCCAATTCCTGCAACTGTTCTTCGTATATTTTAGCCTCCGATCCCCTAATCTCCTGGTTGTTCTTCTCTGCACTCTTTCTAGAGTCTCAACATCTTTTTTGTAGTGTGGTGACCAAAACTAGATGCAGGATTCTAGGTGTCATCTTACCAAGGCTTTATAGAGTGGTTCGCTTAACTGACATTCCCCCCACCACCACCCCAAAATAGTAAAATTGGGTTGGTCGCTTGATGATTTGCTTTATCACCATCATGACTTTGGATTGTCATTGCCAGGGTCAATTATGGTTGTAAGTCAAGGATTACTGGTCCCTTCCTGCTTTGGAAATCCATTTGGTTTTCTCTTTTTGCATCTCTTCTATTCCTGAGATAATGCCAGTTGGGGACTTGAAGAAGATCAACATAGTCTCTTCGATGACATTTACGCAAGGCAATCAAATTAATTTTGATCTCAAAACTCTAAGTGGATTGTACCCAGGTTACCGTACTACTACAACAGATCGACAGCCTGTCAATTGCCTTTGGCTGGACAATTTGTTCCTGTATTTCCTTTAAAAGCTCAGATTCGGAGCACGCATCTGACCCGTGTCCCTTCAGTTTCCCTTTCCTCTGGAACGTAATCTAAAAACAAGCACAAGTTTAGAATTAGTTGTTGCTGTGCCATGACTGGCAGTTCAAATACTCAAACAATAGGAGTGCTGAATTGCAGGGATGGCTGAAAAGAAAGATGGTATTGAAATAATATGGTGTTTGAAAGAAATGCAAAGGCGATCTGCTTTGTATTTATTTGCACAATTTTTTCTTGAATTCTTGACAAGAAACGTGATGTTTGAAACCGGTGTTCATTCAACATATTGTATATGTCTGTCTGTCTGTATCTATCTGTCTATCCATCCATCTATCCATCGTCTGTCTGTCTAGCTAGCTATCCCATTAACCTATCCATCAACTATCATCAATTGTCTGTCTGTCTGTCTGTCTGTCTGTCTCTCTCTCTCTCTCTCTAATTTATCAATCCTATCAAGTATTATCTTACTATCCATTCATCCATATCACATTTCTGTCATTTATCTGTCAATCATGTCTGTCTTTCCATCCATCCATCCATCCGTCCATCCATCCATCCACCAACCCTACCTCCTTATTTCCAGGTTGAATCTCTCCATGTTCATCCATTATTCCTTGTCTGGCCTTGGAAAATAGCTTGACCATCTTCTCTCTGTAGCAGCCCCCGAAATATTGAGGGTTGGAAATATCTCTGCCATTAAAGTGACCCGGTCCTGGGTAGAATGATATTAATTTATATTTTTTAAAATTTAAAAATATTAAATTAATATTTTCCCCTTTTCTACTTCTTACAATTCTGACATGAGATGAGACAAGTGTAACTTGGAATTGTTTTAAGTCAAGGACTTCCTATATGATCTAGAATGACTGTCTGTTTTTCTTACAATCAAGTTCTGCTTTGTAAATTCTGTCTTTCTTCTGTGGCCATTTTTTTCATCTCCAGATGAGCATGGAGGTCAAACTTTCATTCCTTCATTTTGCCCACCTGCTCAGGTTTTTATGAAAACAATCCAGTTCTTATCTGCCGATGGGGACCTTGGATAGATTCAAGCCCTCTGGAGTGTTCTCACTTCTTTGTTGCTTTGCCAGTTCTCCAGCAAATTTCATAACTGCATCAAGAGGAACCCAAGCAGTTTGCTGAATTAATTTCTTGGAGGCAGTTCCACAGGGCTCGTAGAAAATACGATGGTTTTTCCTGCTTTTTTTAAAGCACTGTGTACTTCCTTTCCCTGGTGAACATCCAGTGAGTAAAAACTAATATTACTACAACATTGAGGCATTGCATTTGGCAGCGCTCAAAAGAGGGGTCATAAAAGCAATCAGGGAAAAATGGATTTCCGAGGGAAAAGGCTGCCAGGAGAACATGTGGAGCACATGTTGTGCATTCGGTGAGCAAGTCAGTCCATGCCCTGATGGAATGGAAAGCAAGTGAGAATCTCCCCTAAGTTCTCATGAAGTCCACCACATGAAAAGGAAATAAGGCGGACGTGCTTTGAAATAAATAATCAGAAACACGATTTGGGGATACATTGCAAAAAACCAAAAAACGAAAAACAACCCACCCTTGGAAATAGGATTTGTTCAACTGAATGAATTTCACTCTCCCCTTATGCGCTGGTCTGTTTCCATTACACGCAGCAAGGAAAGCTGAATAGTTTCTTGCATTTGGAATGTGTAGTTTAAAGTCTTAACAGCCTGATCCTTGAGTCTCAAAGGTATTTTTTCAAAAGGCAACTGGACTGGGTTGGGTTTTTTTTCCGTGAGGAAGAAGATGTTTTGCTTCTCATCCAAGAAGCTTCATTGGTTCTGACAGGATGGTGGGGGAGATAGAATTAGTTCTGGCAATGTTCATGTGGATAGAGAGAACTGCGGGTTTGAAAGGGGTTGAAAGAGACAATAACTTGGTCCTCAACACCAATAAGCCCAAGGAGTGGATCATAGAAGGAACAGCCCTTGCTTATTCATGGAGACCGAGTGGAGCAAGTGGCCAGTTTTAAATTTCTGGGTGTTACCGTAAAAGAGGACCTGACCTGGGGTTCCCACATTGCAGTCCTGGTCAAAAGGACCCAGCAAAGTAGAGATCTCTTACTACCTTGAGGCTTCTCAGAAAAAACAAAACTGAATGAGAAACTGGCTGGGTGATCTTTCTACAACTGCACCAGATAAAGATTTTAGTATTTTTTTTTAGTATTTATTTGATTTGTCAATCGCTTACAAGATACAGGTATAAGAATAACATTAGGTTTTTTGAATACGATGAGATAGATACTTATAAGAAAAAGAAACATAGGACAGGAAACAGTAGCACGTTTGTGCGCTTATGCACCGCCCTACATACAGAGCTCTTAGGCAAGGGTGGTCCGAGGTCTAAATAGTAGACAGTCTAGGGTTAAAAGGTGGGGGTTTTGGGGAAGAAAAACAGCAGTCAGGTAAGAGTATTCCAGACATTGACCACTCTGTTTGCTGAAGTTTGTTATTTTTCTGCAGTCACTTTTGGTGCGGTTAACTTTGAGGTTTGTATCTATTGTTGCTCTTGATTGCTATGATTGAAGCTGAAGTATTCACCATGCTTAACTTAACTGCACCTGTATATGGTTTGCCAATTGCACAGAGGCAGATAGAAAAGCACTCCAGAGGACGTTAATTGTCATCTTGCCAGGAGATTCATTAGCGATTGCCCCTCCCCCTCTTGAAGAGGCTTCATACTCCCCGCTGTTCTTAAAAGAGAGGTTTCAGATAAACATCCTCACAAAGAAATTTCCCCCCATTTTTTTTTTTTTTTTTTCTGTTTTTTTTCATCTGGAAATCCTTTTTTTTCTTTGAAACTATTACCATTGGCAGACGGGACAGAATACAATAATAACAAGGACAAAAATAGGCTGACAAACAGCTTATCTATCCCAGTGGCAGTAGCTCTTATGAATTCTGCTGTATAGATCAATATGAATGCAACATCAGGGAGTTTCAATTCAACCTCTCCTGAGTAGTGAATGAAAGAATGTGTGTTTGTGTTTATATCCTCATGGTGTCATGATGTGCATTGAAGATGGTGTTTGATTTCATTGTACGAGGTGCAATGACAATAAAGTAAACTAAACTAAAAGAGGCCATTTGTGTTAAAATTGAGCAGCCCTTTCTCAACAGAGGGGGAGGGATGAGACACTACCTCCCTACTCTCCTGTCGACAGTGCAGTTCTTTGAGCAGTTCCAATAAGGTTCCACCCCTATTTGCACCCTGATACAGATACTCCTCGGGGCACAAGAGCTCTCAGGGAGAGTGCTAATGACCAGATGACTGGGAAAAAATATGATTCTTCCAACCCCCTTCCCATCTTGTCAGAAATAATTGTTCCATTACCCCCACCGTCCTGCCAGAAGCAATGAAGCTTCTTGAATGAAAAGTGAAATGTCTTCAGGCAAAACAAGAACATCCAGTTTGTCAGAGTATTGAACTGGAATAGAGCATGGTAACAAGGTCAGCCAATGAATAGGCATTGCAACTAAATCAGCTAATGAGGACAGTTTGGAAACTGAAACTAAAAGTAGCCTTGGCGTGGCTCTATATTAAGCTCTGGAGGTCTGCAGTTATGTTGAGCTCTGAGTCTGTCTATTGAAAATGAAATTGCTTCTCTCCTCTGCTATGTACAATATAATGCTTTCCTGCTGAACTAAAGTGAAACTGGAAATTCTCTCTGCTACTGAAGTTACTTGCAACATGTTTCTGTCTGAGTTTGTTTTGAGTTTGTTTGTTGGAGAAATATACAACTGGTTTGTAAAATTTACTTATTATGTTTATAAAGACGTTAAATGAAGCATCAGCCATTTATTTTTCTGGAGTTGCAAAACTCTGAATATAGTTGCACCTTTGAGACAATTATGACAATCCATAGACATTGATTTTGGGATGTTTCTCCTCTATGCATTGCCAGATTTTTACTTTAGATTTAATTGAGCAAAAACCTGGTCTGGAGGCTGATTACAGTTGACTATTTAAGACTTGCCTTCCCCAATTCTGCCCTTCTCCAAATGTGTGGACTGGTACCCTGGAATTCCCAAACACGAAGCATTTCTGAGTCATACAGGTGTGTTTTCCTAGAACTTTTGTTTCTTAATCCCTCTGACTCTTCCTCATTTTGTTGAGTTGTACCTGCAATTGTCTCATTGCAGCTTCCAAAGAACATATTTTGGGTCATGGTTCTTTCTTCTGTGTATTCATGAAAACATTGAACTTGCCCAATCCTTAGCTACGAGGGATTCAGAGCATACCGAGGTAAAATGGTTGAAATTCAAGTTTGCTTCAACTGACTTTCTTTAGTTGAATGAAGTCTCTCTTGTTTTAAATAGGGGCTACTATAGAAAATTAAGGAACACCGATTTCTTCCTCGATGTGTTACCAAGCAAAGGAATGGAATATTGGTTCTCCTGTTCAGTTGGAGGTTAATATGGATGCTAACTGAACAATATTTCTGTGAATGGCAGTTACCTTTGAAAGGAAGTTATTTATGGTTTACATGTAACAGCAGGTTGTCAATTCCCTGAGTAAAGATAATGTCAGGATTCTGGCACTTAACTTCATTTAAATCATGAATCTCGAGCCAAACTTCCAAAACTTCAAAAGGATTGATGGGGATTTAACATGTCCAGTACTGCCTGGGTATAGCAGACTCTGAGACACATCATTCATTGTCATTCTTGACCCTGGTTTTCCCTCCACTCCCTGGGTGTATCATAATTCATATTTTCCAATGGGACACATCCATAACACAGAGTCATCAACCATGCTCTCTAGTTAGAATTTTGCATGGCAGAAACTTCACTCACCTAGTTACTATCTTTGAAAACATTTATGGAATGCACTTTTGATTTCTAAGCTGCCACACTGTTCCTCCCTCCCTTTCTTTTGGCCACTCTAAAAAGACCGTGGAAATATTTTGAGTTGACAGTTGGTTCTTTTCAACTTCTTGAGATAGCTTATAGTCCTAGGACTTCTGGTTGGCTTCCCATCCTTATAGTAGCCAAATCCATCCTTGTTTAACTTCAGCTTTTCGAAGTCAGGCAAGTTCGATCTGGTCCAGCCTATCAACTGGAGCCCAGAATCATAATAGATTCCCAGAATTAATTTGATTTTAATTCCATGCAAATGGAAGTAAAAGAGATGAAATTTAATTAATTTTAAATGCATTTTAAATCAAATTTAAGTTTTGTCTTCTCATTGTCTACTTTGTTGCTTCCATGCATTTCATTTCATTATTTCATTTCATTATTTATAACCATTTCTGCATCTCATTTATGACCCACTTTCATAAAGCTGGCATAGTTAGCTAACTTCTGTTCCAATTATCATTTGTTACTCAATGGTGTGAAAATGGTCATGAGCTTCCTTGGGGCCTCCAATCCACCAGTAATTCTGGCTGTCCTAGCCTTGTGAAGAGGGGCAGGGTGCTCTCCTCTGGAATACTTTGTTCTCACCTTCTCTCCACTCTCCGTGCTTGAGGATCAGGAGAGGGTGGTCCTTGCTCATCGCTTGAGCTCTGTCTCTCAGGTTCACTGCTTAGCTTCTCCTGGTCATCCTGCCCCCATTTCTCCCTGCCTACAAGCCATCCCAATCTTGAAAAGCTCTGGCCTGACTGGGCCTTCTCTTCCCTTCCTTCCTCTGAAGCCAACAACACCACCCCTTCTATCTCAGTTGGCTCCAGTTCCAGCTAGCCTTCCTCTACAGATTCAGGGTCAAAGGGGGCATGACACACACCTCAAAAGTTCAATCAGGTATTTTATTGCTGGAGCCTATAGATAGGAATCTTCTCAAACCAATAGTTCACACCTGGGTAAGAGGGGGGAGGGGTCTGACTTCACCCTCTTGTGGCCATGTAGAGACTCTAGACTAATTCCCCATTTGACTCTGTGCCCTGGCATGGACCATCTCCAAAACTGTTAATGAAACATCTGCAATAAACACAATCAAGCTCAAAGTCTATCAAGGACTCCATATTGCTTGGGCCAGTAACAGTGGATTTACAATTGCTAGTTGATAGCATACTTATAATGTATCTCACATGTAACAAACAGCCTATCTTGAAAGCTGATGTCCTTCAGTGAAAGTTGTTATTGTGAAGAGGCCAACTTTTTATTTTCCACCTTTTCATCAGTTTTTTTCTATTCTCTTTTCAATATTCTCTGTTCTTGCTTGTATATTTTGAATTCCTTGCATTATCATCTGCAGTGTCACCTTTT
>BHFT01007474.1:0-24860 GCA_004320025.1 Laticauda laticaudata
TCTGCTGAAACGTTGCTACAACTTTAACAGAACTACAATGACGTGGGATAATACCCGAAGGAAGCTAAACAGCATAATGGTATTCAGCTTTGTTCAAATATTTCCCCACGTCATTGTAGTTGTGCTTTTAAAGTTGTAGCATCATGTAGTTGTGCATTTAAAGTTGTAGCTACAACATTAAAAGCACAACTACAATGACGTGGGGAAATACCCAAACAAAGCTGAATACCATATATATATATATATGTGCAGTAGAATCCACCTTAACCAAATTAAATACAGGTGAAGCTGACAGAATCAGACACCAGGTTACAAACATCTTATGCACAAACAAACCACCGAAAAATAACTTATCTATTAGGAAGCTTGGTTTCATCTGGGTGCCTGGTTGGGGTGTGTTTGAGCTGGAGGTATCAGAGGGAGTCTGTTTGTGCCCAGGTGTNATCTTTCTGTTTGTGAGTGCAGGCTTCCAAATGATTGACAGTCTGGTGGAATCATCTCTTCTATTCATGCTTTCAGAAAAATGAAACCTGAAAGCATGAATAGAAGAGATGATATATATCATGTGTATACATATATACAGATATACATATATACACTTACATACATACATACATACATTTGTTTTCTTAAGTTTTTGCGGGTACTTACATTTTTGCTGTTCAGCTTTGTTCGGGTATTTTCCCACGTCATTATAGTTGTGCTTTTAAAATTGTAGCAACGTTTCGGCAGAATCTCATCTGCCATCATCAGGCTTCTATATTGTGTTCGTCTATGAGTCAGACTTTTACAGCTGTTTCTGTTTTAAATTTGGTGCTAGCCTACTGCTATGCCAGAATGGTTTTTTCTTCATCCTGATTGGTTGGCAGTCTTGGTCTGTGTTTATTGGTTTATTGGTCTTGGAGTTTTCTGTGTTCTGCTTGATTGTTTTTAGTATCTTCTGTCTGTTTTGTAGCTTTTTTTTGGTTTTGATTGGCTGGCAACATTGTGTTTCCTGTATTGGAGGCTTTTTGTGCAGGTTGGCTCCGAGTAAACGGACAGCTAACATTTATGAGGAATCTTGGTTTCATCTGGGTGCCTGGTGGGGTGTTTTTGAGCTGGAGGTATCAGGGGAGGGGTCTGTTTTTGCCCTCAAATTCCAATTCAGCTGCAGAGACAACAATGCAACACCGACCTGCTTCAAATTAACATTTCATCACGGCAAAGCAGCTACTAAATGTATCCTGAAAAGAACTGAAATGGCTCTACTCAGGAATGAGCTCCACAGAAAGAGATTCCAACTCGATTAGAATCTGCTAACCCTACACCTGGAATTGAGCAACAAAATGCACCCTCTACTTTGGGACAAGATAAAGCAACTTACAACTTTGGGAGCTGAAACTGAAACCACTTACAAAAATGAAAAACTCCTGAAGAAACCAAAGATATTAGAACATGACAAGAAAGCCCCCAACAACTCACAACAACACCTGAAACAATTAGTATACAATGTTTCCAACAGGAAGAAACTTTCACCCCAAAAAGAAAACCAGGGGACCAAAACAGAAAAAAACAGATGTCCTAACCAAAGGATTCAATTATGTTATAGCACCCAAAAAAATCCCCACAGAATCCACCATATGTGGAGTGGAATCCAGCCTAAAATTAATACAGATGAAGCTGATAGAATAAGACACCAAGTCACTAACATCCTATTCCACAAGCAAATCACCCAAAAGCAACTTGCACAAAGAGGAACTAAAAGCCCTGCAAGCCCTAAGGAATGACAGCAGCATAATCATACTTCAGCAGATAAAGGTAATGCCACCAGTAGTAATGGATAGAAAAAGACTATGAAACAAAATTGGACAGACCTACTGCAAGACTCCACATACAAACGCATAAACACGGATCCAACCACCATATCTGGAAAAAATAACCAAGAGATTCCAACAGACTATCATCCCAAGAGAAAAATCTTCCAGATGTCTCAAACTATACGGCCTCCCAAAAATACACAAAGAAAGGCATACCTCTCAGACACATAGTCAGCTCCAGAGGAGCACCACTACAAAACCTAGCCAATTACCAAGCATAGCAGCTACAGCCCTATGCTGAAGCAGCAGCTTCACATGTACAAAACTCATACCACCTCATGCAATGATCAAAGATCTACAGGTGGAACAAGAAGATCTGCTTGTAAGTTTTGACATGGTTTCACTATTCACTCAAGTGCCCAGAAAACCTGTTCATGGAGAATTCAAATCCAGACCCTCGCCAATGCCACCTACAAACCTAAACTATGGTTTAGATACATTGATAACACATTTGTTATTTGGCCCCATGAGAAAAGAAACCTAAACAATTTCCTAACACACCTAAACAGCACACACCCCAAATTCAAATTCACCATGGAAATGGAAACAAACAAAACAAACTACCATTCCTAGATGTACTAATCTATTAAAAAAACAGATGCACACTCGGACACACCATGTACCAGAGAAAACAACACACCAACTGCTACCTCAACGCCCAATCCCACCACCACCCAGTACAGATAAACTCTGTGGTCAAAACACTAATTGCCAGAACCAAATGCCTGGCAGACAAGACACACATAAAGACTGAACTATGCACTCTGACTAAAGTACTGACAGCCAACGGCTTCCACAAAAAGCACAATCATTGGCCTGATCCACAAAAACACACTGAGACATCATGGAGACCTAGAAGATGAAAGAAATCTATGGAACAGCTGTCTTGCCCTACATAAGAGTACTACAGATAAATCAGTAAGATACTACAAACAGGCATCACATCTGGACTGCCTTCAAAACAGACAGAAAAATAGCAGCCATCCTTAGAAACCCCAAAGATAAAATTGACCTGGAAAACCAAGGCATATATGAAGTTTCCCTGTGCATCATGCCCTACCACATACATTGGACAGACCAATAGAAGAATAAGTACCTGTCTGGATGAACCCAAAATGCAGTAAAAAAAGCTGGAACATACTTCCTCACTATTCCAACACATGAAAGCCACAGGTCATAGCATTGACTTCAATAGCACCAAAACCCTAGCCACAATAGAAAATCCCAGCCACAGAATTATCAGAGAAGCAATCGAGATTGGAAAAAGACCTGAAAGCATGATAAAAGAGACAGCTCCACCAGACTATCAATTATCTGGAAGCCTGCAGTCACAAACAAAAAAATCTCCACACCACAAGCCAGACAAACACCTGGAAACAAATAGACACCCCCCACCCGATACCTCCAACTCAAGCACACCCCAACCAGGCACCCAGATGAAACCTAGCTTCCTAATAAATGATAAGCCATCCATTTACTCGGAGCCAAGCCGCACGAAAAGCCTCCAAGACAGGAAACACAATGTTGCCAGCCAATCAAGACAAAAAAAAAAGCTACAAAACAGACAGAAGATATTAGAAACACCAATCAAGCAGAACACAGCAAACTCCCAAGACCAATAAACCCAGATCAAGCCTGCCAACCAATCAGGATGAAGAAAAAAACCATTCTGGCACAGCAGAAAGGCTAGCCCCAAATTTAAAAACTGAAACGGCTGTGAAAGTCTGACCTACAGACGAACACAATATAGAAGCCGATGATGGCAGATGGGATTCGCCGGAAACGTTGCTACAACTTTAAAAGCACAACTATAATGACGTGGGAAAATACCCGAACAAAGCTGAATATCATACACACACACACACACACACACGATTAAGAGGATAAATGTATAGAATAGCCTTTCTTAACTGAGTTCTGCATTACTTTAGGATTCTGAGAGAGATTGTGATTAGAAATGAAATTATTATTTGTGTGTTTTGTAACTTTGTATGTCATACAATCTTAAATGGAAAGTTTTACACGTCACATGTAAAAATTGCTGCAGTTGCCTGAGACCTAAAAGTTATTTCATGTGTTCTACCAGGTTAAAAATATGTTGAGAAAGACTGATATAGAATATCTATAGCTCTGATCATGGATAAATAATTGATAAAGACAGATAGGAAAAAAGGATTTGGGGTAGTGCACTATAAGAGATAGAGATAGAACCAAAGCTACCAGGCCTCATCCAAGCCAGAGATCAAATGGCCAGCACTAACTGCTACTTTCTGCTGCAAACTTATCACCCGCCACCAGCAATGATGAAATAAAATTACCTATCATAATTCTACATATGAGTTCTATGACATGTGAAGTTTGGCTTTCTCTTAACATAAAGCTTTAATATATTAGTTCTTGTCTGACTTATTAAATAAAGACAGGACTTTTTATATCAGATATAAACTCTTGTTTAATCTGCATTCTGACTAATGTTTCTTATTTTACTGATGATCATTGTTACCCGTTGAATGTTGATTTTAATGGTGTCTATGGAGATTCTCAGTCATCCAGATCATGACTATCCCAAAAGTGCTTTTTCAAGAAGCAACTTTGAAGATATTTCGCTTCTCATCCAAGAAGCTTCTTCAGCTCTGAAGAAGTTCTGAAAAAACTTCTTGGGTGAGAAGGGAAATATCTTCAAAGAAACATCAGAAAATACAGTTGCCTCTTGAACAAGCACCTTTTGGATTTTATGGTGGTTGTATTATTTTATTATTTTACAGGCAGCAATAATATTACTTTGAAATTTTTGCTCAATTGGATATAACTTGTACATTTCTTGTTCATGTTTTTCTTATTTATTTTCTGTTTTTTTTTCCTGGGTTGTGCTTCAAATATCTTTTTTAAAAAAAATAGGGAGAAGGAATAAAATTACTTGCCAGTCTGGTAAGCTTGCATGTAGAATGGCAAGAAAAACAAAATTCCTTGAGCTGGCCCAAGATGTCATATGGCTCCATGGCTTATGCAAAGTTTTTGGATACTTGCATTGTTCAAAATAGGAGAGGTTTGAATACTAAACTCTATCTCTTTGGAAAAGATGGGTACTTTGGAAATGTTAATGTCAAAATTTGTGTTAGCTTCAAAAACTGATATAGCAGTGAATAGGGGATATCTGACAATGAAGTAGTTTCCAGAGCAGATGATCAAGTTCTGAAACAGTTGGCAATACAGGTAGTTCTTCACTTACAACAGTTCATTTAATGACCATTCAAAATTACAATGGCATTGAAAAAGTGACTTATGACCGTTTTTCACACTTATGACCTTTGCAGCATCCCCATGGTCACATGATCAAATGTGGGTGCTTTGCAATTGGTTCATATTTATGACAGTCGCAATGTCCCAGGGTCATTGTGACCTTCTGACAAGCAGATTCAATGGGGAAGCCAGATTCACTTAACAACCACGTAACTAACTTAATAACTGCAATGATTCACTTAACAACTATGGCAATAAAGGTAACAAAATGGGGCAAAACTCACTTAACATATGTCTCACTTAGCAACATAAATTTTGGGCTCAATTGTGGTCATATGTCAAGTATTACCTGCAGAGCATTCTTGGGAGTAAGGCATTTTAATAAATGGTGTAATGTCCTAATGTTTCCTCCTCCTCTTGTCTGGGAAAGTCTGCAAGTATTGGGTTGTATCCTGAAATGGTTCAGAAAGTGGAGTTCATTTATCCCTAGATTTCTTGACATTCCAGGACTTGAGGGGAGGGCAGATGTGCTAAGATTCTATGTGAGAACAAACTACAGTTTCTTAGCTTCAATACACATAGAATCACCAGCCAAGAAAGTGACATCTGGTTGTTAATATGCAATAAAACAGCCATTGTAAATTTCATTAAAATTGAGTAATGACAAAACTTTGCCAACAGTATAGACAGGACACAGCCAAAATCTACAGCTTGGAAGACAGACATGATCTATTTTCAGGGTCTTGGCTATCAAAGCTTATTATGTAGTCTACAGGCTTATGTTTTAAGAGAATAGGGGAAGAATCTTCAGAAGGCACTCCACAGACACTGAAGCTAATGGGTTTACTCATGAATCTGCTACTGAGATAATGAAATAATGACAAAATATATGGTGTTATATTAGAATCAAAACTTGCCATTTCATATTTATATCTGATATCAGATACAAGTATGTAAATCATATGGTTATATTGCAAAACACATTTTATTATCTGCTTTCCCACTTCCTATACCTTGACATGTATGTGAATTTGGATGATGGAATCAAAGAGTTGGAAGGGGCAGTTTAGTCCATCATCCAACCTTTTTGTCTGCATGAGCTCAAATTAAAGAATCCTGGACATGACTGTCTACCTTCCATTCAAACACATCCAATCCTAACCTTTTGGAGTAATTGGTTCCACTGTTGAAATGCTTTTATTGTTAAGATTTTTTTGAGTAGTATATAGCCTTCCAGTAACTTAAAACCATTATTTGGTGTCCTGAACTCTTGGAACAAGAAGAAAATATCTCAACCTACTTTATAATATCCTTTCAGGTATTTGGAGTTCTATTATATCCCCTTTTATCCAACTTATCTCCGGGTTAAACTTACCCAGCTCTTTCAATTTCTCTTTAAAGGATTTTCTTGTCCCACTAGCATCTTTATTGCCCTTCTCTGAACCTGTTCCAAGCCTTCTTAAGAAATGGACATAGTATATAAGGTGGAATCTGATCAAAGAACAACAAAGTGGATCCATTATTTCTCATGATTTGGTTTCTGGTAATTATTATTTTCAAGACATTTACAATTTTGTGTTTTTATTATCTGTTTTTAAATCTTTACCAGAATCACAGTCAGACAGAATGATCTGTAGTTTGCTGACTCTTCCTTTTTCCTCTTTTTAAAGATAGGGACAACATTTGTTCTTCTCCGCTTATTTAGCACTTCATCAATTTGCCAGATCATCAGTTAGTGTGATGGAATGTAGCAAGGAGGTGGATTTCCTAGAAAAAAAGGGGGGCATTTCAGAAAAGTAAGGCACAACTCACACCAGATGTTATTTGTGAAAGAAGGAGGATAAAGACAACCCCTCCTTAATACCAAACAAAGTATATTCTAGATGCAGATAGTAGAATCTTCAGTCTGGCAAGATTTTGTCTATAGGTGTGAAACCAATAAAGAACACAGCTTGGAAAAATCACCATGTCTCAGTCTTGGTTTTGGGTTTGACAGTTTCTTTAGTAACACATGATGCAATTGATATATTCCTGAAAAAATCATGCAAGGAAAATAAAAATTTCCTGCTCATGTTATGATTAATCTCAGTCTTTGATCCTCCCCCTTCATTATGCCTTTTATAATTTCCAAGTGAAGCATATGAGTTTTCTTTGGAGTTATTCTTTGAATAACTCTTCAAAGTTTTGTCATGATTTTGCTCATTGCAGTAGCATACTTCACAATCCAATGGGTTGGTCAATATACAATTATTTCAATTCTTCATAGTAATGAACTACCAACTACTAGGACTCTTCTCTTAGTTTCCTGACAGCCACGTTGTGCGCTTTAGTGATTCACCATCCACTCTTTTATTCTGCAAAGTCCCTTTTTCTTCCCTTGAATACTCAGGACCCATTTAATCTACAAGGACCTTAAAAACTCTTTCTGAAGAGCAGGGGAGGTATGGCATTCCCAAATTGGGAAACATACTATAGTGCAGCCTCCTTACTTTGGCTGAAAGAGTGGGTAAACTTGTTGAATAAAAGAATCCTATTTCTAGAAGGCCATGACTTACAGAGAGGGTGGCACACATTTTATGGGACACTGGAAAAATCAAACACAATTATTTCCGCAGACATAATTAAAGACTCCTTATTGGCTAATTGGAATAAAAAAAACATCTAAAAATCCCAGTCTGGATCTCAACGATGGATCAATGATACAATGATACAAATAATTTAGATCTTAACAAAATGATAAAACACAAATACCTTCTTGATGCGCAAGGAACTTTAAAATCATGGCAAGATCTCCAAGAACAAGGGCTACAAGTAGACCGGTGGGCTTCTTACAAGCCGTAGACCCGAGTGGCTTACTTGCTAATTTCAAAATTAGTACAGTTCGGATAAGAAAAAATTGGAATTTATGCTAAGCCACAACAATTAGATAAAAATTCCTCATTAGGTCCAGACCAAAAAAAATTTTTACTAAATCTTTATTCATTACTTTATTACAGATAGACATTACGGATGAGAAGCAGTCAAAAGGTAACATGTAGCTTGGGAGTAGAAACATAGGATGTACCATATTTACATTATTAGAATGGGAAAGGTCTGGACTAGGAATAATAAAATTACAAATCTAGGAACATATTTGAAGAAAATGCCTATAAATGTTTTGTAGAATTGGCACCTCTCGCCCTCAAAGAAATAGCGAGATGTCTCCTAACATGTGGAGATCGAATTGCTGGAAATGTAAAAAGAAACACGGAACATTCTTTCACAGTGTGGTGGTCCCTGCACTGAAGTGCCAAAGATATGGCATAGAATAAAAAACATGTGTTAGAGGAAATAATGGGCGGAGCAAATGAATTAAAACCAGAATTATTTCTTATTGGGGATATTTAATAGGCAATTTTTCTAAAAAAAGCCGAAATACTAATACCTGCATTTACTACTGCAGCCAGAATAACCTTTTGCACAGTTATTGGAAAAAAGCAAGCATTCCAACAAGAGGAAAATGGTCAGTCGCGGAAAAATAACGCCTGTGAAGAGATGGATAAATTAACTTTAGCACTTAAGGAAAAAGAAACATCAGGAGATTATCATACGAAAGCTGGGAATGCATGCTGGTATGACTGGATTAGGACACAAAAAATACGAAATATAATTAGAAATACTGTAACAATGGAAAAGATGGAGTATGTATATATTTGCAATAGATTGTATTTGTTAAAAGAATGTCACCGAATATGATGAACAAATAAAGAACCATACAGGACGTCGATAATAGAACTTGCTAGTTTTTAATCCTTTTCTTTTCCTTTTTTTTCCTGTGCATTGTTGGTATGTGTTTGTTTGACATTTGAGTTGTATGATCAATAAGTTTGTTTGAAAAAGAAACTCTTTCTGAGTTTGACAATATGCAAAGTATCTTCGTATATCCCATGCCTTTGTTATTTTCATCTACTGTGCATTTTCCTCTTGCTTGCTCCATCTTGTTTTTGGAATGTTGTTTCAATTAGTCTTTTTTGCCTATTGATAAACCCTTGGTGGGCATGCATTATATGTTTGTGTGTGTGTGTATGCATATATCACCACACCTGTCTGTCATGTCTGTCTGATCTGTCTGTCCGTCCCGTCCATCCATCCATCCATCATCATCCATCCATCCATCACATCACATCTATCTATCTATCTATCTATCTATCTATCTATCTATCTATCTATCTATCTTTTTCATTTTAAAGAATCACATATGTAAAGCCTTTATTTCTTCTTATTCTTTCCTCAGGATCCCACTTTACCCAAGTAAAAACATTTGACTTAGATAAAAGGATCCTCACTCCATTACTGTATTTCCAAAAACCCTGTTAGTTAATTCACTGTTCTCCCATTCAAATATCCACGAGAAACTCTCCCCCCCAATAGCTGCATTTTTTTTAATCATTAGTATTTATAATCCTCCAAGCTCCCTGATTTCCAGTCGTATGATTTTTCAAAAGGATAACTTTTTTCATACCTTTCAGTAAAAGCAAAAGTTTCCAATTTTCTATGATTGGGAGTAGAAGAAAGCAATTGAAGTTTCTCCAAAATGGGATATTGAAATATTTGGGAGGACTTCTGTCTGACGTCGCGGTGAGAGCAAACACAGAGCTGATCTCCATGTTCCCTGTGCCGAGTTCTCCCTGTTGGTGAGCTCCGAAAGGAGCTAAAGCTGCCCTTGTAGGCGCAGCGAAGCAAAGAGGAGTGCCCTGTTTGGACCAGAGAGTCACAACTCACCTGCTTGACCTGGGGCTTTCTTTTCCCTCTCAGCCACGATGAGGAGTAGAGGCAGCCTAAAGATGGCTGCCATGAAGCTGGGACAGTTGAGGAACAGCTAAGAAAAAGCTGGAGTGGAGTAGGTGAACAGTGACTGGAACTAGGTGAGAGGATTCCTTTTTACTCAAAACTTAACCCCAAAAGGGAAAATTTGTTCAAGCGGCAATTGAGCATTTTGAGAAATATTCCACATTGGAAAGAAAAGACCAAGGGAAAAATACAGATAATTTGATTTTTAAATTGAGAAGGCATTGTTTTGGGAAGGCATTTTAAAATGCTGGAACTATTTACTTAAAAAGTTAACCCTGCTTTTATAAATTGAATTAAAACCAAATTGGATTGAAACTGGTTGGTCTTATAATAACACTGGAATTTAAGATGAGAATACCACCTGCTGATGAAAAGAAATATAACATATATTTACAAGCCTGGCAAGATTTTTGATAATGGAATAAACAATACTTATTTGGAGAAGTGTGAAGATATTTACTGAGTTATATGCATCTATTCCAGGACTTCTGGAGATTTAAATGTGAGAACTAGGAAGATGTCTGATTAAAGTGACCCTTGAATGTTATAATATATGATTGAATCTATAAAGGGGAATTAAAGAGATTTTGAACAACTTTCCAGACTATTTAAAGAGAACTGAATTATGGGACATAAGGAACTATGATCAGTGTATTTTTAAAGAGCAATTTTAGGTTGGAATATATGGTTCCTGGACTATTGGATAAAAATGGGAATTATTAAAACAAAACGAGATGCTCCATCAGGGGGAAATGAATGGAACTTTGGAATATATGGCACTGATGTATCAAAGTATAAAGGACATTATAATAAGAAACCACAAGGAGATAAAGAAAATAAGACATGGCATAGAGGGAAAACTGGAAAATATAATACAATGAGTAAAAATCAAGATGCCCAGGAAATGAAGGAGCAATAGAAAGAATGGTGGAAAAAATAGATGAACCAGCAAACAAAAAAAGAAGATAAGAAGGAAATCAATAAAAATAACAATGACTGATGAAATAAAACAAGGGGAAAGTACTTTAAGACATTTAAAAAGAGACATGGAGACACAGGAAGATATTTTCGAAAGGGAAACAGGCATGGGTAGATACTTTGAAAGCTAGGCAAATGGAAGAGAGTAGAGACGGGAGAAATATCTAGATTGAATAGTCAGGATGTAGATGCAGACAGAAACAAAGATCCAAGAGAGGAATATGGGAGGCAAGTCAAAAAACGAATAAGAATTAAAATACTAAGGCAAACAAGAGATGATGGTTAGAAAGGAAATGACTTTTAATATAAGGGTGGCATGATTAAAAGTTAGAATAGAAATAGAAATAAGAGTGGGGGGGATTATAAATATACACATTTTATATAATAAGATAAAAGCAATAATTAGAGGGAAGATTAGAAATTGAATAATGGAATTATCATGTATGTCTAAACAGTATTGTGATTGGCATTAGAATAACATCTTGGAACATTGAATAATTAAATGATGAAATACTATAACTTAATACAAATATGTGTATTAACATTAGAACGACATAAGCTTGATGAATGTAACAAATATGATTAATGTTATCATTCTTATTTGCACCAAAAGGTGTGATACCCAGGTGCCACACTGTTCACACATTGATGTGTATATGTAAAATAAAATAAAAAATTTGGGGGAATTATTATGTTATTATTATGTTCAGTCACATAATAATGATCACAAACTATCGCTTTCATTCTTGGTTGGCTTTACATAGTCAGGTTTTGGACATTATCACACTTAGGACTGTTTCAGATCCAACGTGAGTATGGCATACTGTTCATTTCTCAAGGACAGAAGCAGTGATTCCTTTAGCTGCCCTCACTTGAACTGGAAGGCAATCTCTGTCTTTTTCTGCTACATGTCAAAAATAATGTTTTCTGACTTGTATTGCTACAGTTTAGTAGTACAGGTTTCCAGATTCTCCATGGGCTCCAATAGAAAATAATGGATTCTCAATAATGGGCTATATGGATTTTAATGCTCAGACTAACATTGAAGATTCCTTCCGACATGCCTTACTTTCTTGGATTGCCAACTCTATGGGTCTTCTCAAAATGAAACTTTTGTGGGAGGGGTAAAAAAAGCAGATGTGGGGGAAAAATAAGGAGAATCCACTAATCAAGGAACTTGGTAAATATTGTTTAGACAAAACATTAAGCCATTTCTGTGCACAAAATAGAAGAAGAAATTGAATTCTGGAAAGGTGACTGGGATTGCCTACGACTATTTTAATCAAAAAGATTTTCCTCCAAAATGATACTGAATCAGCAGAAAATGTGGCAAGTAGTGCAAAAAGTAAAGTTATTAATATTTGCATGTTTTATTTTTTTCCATTGCTGTTCCCAACATTATTTTCCTTTGAAAAATGAAATCAAGTAATATTTGGTTCATGAATTTTTAATTTTTTGCTAATCTTGATTAAATGTATCAATTATTTAGTCTCTCCCGATATGTAGGTAAGAACTAACCAAGAATTGTGAAATGATTGTCGTGAATTTGACTCTTTTTCTGTTTTGCATTACAGCCATTCTGGTTGTGCTGATTCTTAAATCCAAGGGATACGCTATAACAATTAGCCTACAGTTGTTCATCTTGGAGTTATTGTCAACCATTGTGTTCAGAGAACTGGCAGGAAGTAAGGATTAGAATAAGAAGGGATAGCTAGTAAAAAGGATTGTACATGCAGCTTTTTGGTAATGTTATCTTAATTTTTGAAACAATTCCAAGGTGTCTCAATGAGTTGAAATTTAATACTTTCATTCTTTCCCCACTTTTCATCTTCATTTCTGTCATTGCCAAATATTTTTATTTATTTTATTTGGTTTGTCAATTGCTTACAAGATAATAGGTATAAGTAAAACGTAGTTATAAATACATGGATACATATAAGCAATGTCCTACCTGCAAATGAATACTTCAGCTTCAGTCATAATAATACAAGAGCACACAATAGATACAAACTCAAGGTTAACCGAACCAAACTTGACTGCAGAAAATACACCTTCAGCAACAGAGTGGTCAGTGTTTGGAATACTCTACCTGACTCCGTGGTTTCTTCTCCAAACCCCAAAAACTTTAACATTAGACTGTCTACTATTGACCTCACCCCCTTCCTAAGAGGCTTGTAGGGGGCATGCATAAGCGCACCAATTGTGCCTACCATCCCTGTCCTATTGTTTCTTTTTTATATATAAGTATCTATCTCATGTATTCAAAACTATATTTATTCTTATACCTGTATCTTGTAAGCGATTGACAAATCAAATAAAATGTAAAAAAAAAAAAGTAAAATGTAAAAATAANACAATAGGACAGGGACGGTAGGCACGTTGGTGCGCTTATGCACGCCCCCTACAGACTTCTTAGGAAAGGGGTAAGGTTATGCTTTCTCTGTTCCTCTTCTTCCTCTATCTCTGTATTTTTATTCCAGCCATAGCATTATTTGTAGGCGAACTACTTCCACAAATTGGGAAAGGAATAATGTTGGCCAAGTGTTTTGTTCAGAAAACACACGAGGTAGACCGGGTTCCAACAACAAAGGCTTTATTCTCAACAGGAACACTTGGCTGAAACCGAGGCCAGCCTTTTATACAGGCTGCCCTGCCTTGCTTGTAGCCAATTGGCAGTTGCTTAAAATTTTGCCGCCTTTCAGCAGCTCTTTGATTGCGCTTCCTAGTGAACCAATCCAATGCTTAGTTTAATTTGACAATCAGGTTTGCAGATTTGGAGTCAACCCAATTTACATATAGACACCCCTCCCCCTCTTAGTCAGTCCTACGTCAGGTGATGTAGTCTCGGCAGGTAGGTGGGGGCCTTTTCTGGACTCGACTTGACTTGCGCGGTTCATTTCTTAGTAAGACTTGATCGGTTCGGATGGGCTGCTGTGTCAATCCGTTCTTCTCCTTGGAACCGTCTGGAAGGTGAGTCAGCCATATTTACCGCCGCCTGAGTTTCTTTAGGCTTGGCGGTTTGTCCGCTCCCTCCTCCCCCTTCCCTGTTTCCTTCCGGACAGGTCGAGCTGGCCTGGCTGGGCCCCTCGATGGGTTCTTCAGGGCAAGTCTCTCCAAACAGTGAGTCTTGTATTTGCTCTGTTTGTTCATATGTTGTCATTGGTTTTTAAGTTTTTAACGCGTTCTGTATTAATTCTCGCATTCCCCCCCCCCACCTTAGTTGGCAATTCGTCCGGTTTTATTCGACGAGCTGGTTGTATGCTCTGCTGTCTTTCTATATGTTGAGATCGAAGCTGGTCTATGTGCCGCTTCCATTCCCTGCCATCATCTACTGTTAACCGGTAGGAGTTAGGGCCTGTTATTTGCGGTAATTTGTCCTGGTAGCCATACTGGGTCGGTGAAATTTTTGGCGTAGCACTAAATCACCAATTCCAAATTTTCTTAAACCGTGTAGAGGAGGTGGGGGGGTTTCTGGGTGAAATCTGTGCAATCTATCAAAGCGTGTGACCTTAGTTTTCTCCCCATGAGTAGCTCTGCTGGGCGACTGTGGTGTGGTAACTGGGTGTTATGTTGCTGGAGTGTGAGCAATTCAGGTTTATTTTATGCTGTACATCTCCAGCGGCTCTACTTTTCCTAACCCTTCCTTGTAAATCGCGACCATTCTCTCTGCCCTACCGTTTGCAGCCGGATGGGCCGGCGCGTTAGGCATGTCTAATACCTAGGAGGCTAAGCGTATGTTTCAAAAGTGTAGGCCTGGTCAGTTGTGCGTCCATTATTCGGACACGGAGGACGTCCGGAATACCAGGGTAGCAAAAAGCTGTCCAGTTGTTTTTATTACTAATTCAGTTGTTGTTTGATGGCCATAATTTACTTCTAACCAGTTAAGAATAGGCGTACCACAACATCAGAAAGGTATGTCCTTTAGTTGGACCAGCGAAATCGATGTGGATCGTGACCAGGGCCCCGTGGATTCTCCAATCTCTAATGGTGCTTTCGGTGGGGATGGTCTAATTGCTAAATTTACATAAAGTTACCCAGTATTCTATTGTCCTATCAATTTACCCGGCCACCAGGACAGTAGCTTCTAGCAAGGCTTTTATTTTTACAATCCCAGGTGACCTTCGGTAGCATACTAAGTACCCTTAGTTGTATTTGTTTAGGAATAACCACTCCGATCACCCCACAGTAAACAAACCTTTCTATGAATAGAAAGTTCGGTTGTCTGGTCCGGAAAGGTTTAAAGTTTTTAGTTTTTTGATTTCCAGCCGCCTTTACCTACCCAGTTAAAAGAACACGGAGCAGTCAAAGAGTCTTTTGCCGGTTGGCTCTGCGACATCATAAGCTGATATGGGTAGAATCGCGGAAAGTTCTATTTGTAATTGTGTCATTGCTGGTTTGCCGGGTCTTCTTCAGTCGCTGCAAGGGTGCCTGCTTAAAGCGTCCGCATGGTGAAATCTGTTTCCCCGCGTTGGTGTGTCAGAGTGTATGAGTAGGCTGCTAGGAACTCTGACCATATTCTAGTCATCCTTGGAGAGAGATATTTGGTGTAGGTTTGTTTCCCGCCAAAATTCCTATTAGCGGTTTGTGGTCTGTTATAATTTGAAAAGTCCCGCCGTATAGGGGTACTCATGGAAACCGTTTCCACTCCTGCGACAATTTGCGTAGGCCTCTCTGTCCAATTGGCTGTAATTCCGCTCGGTTTGGATAGAGTCCTTGAATAATATGCGACGGGCGCTTCTCTGCCATCAGGTAGTTTGGTGCTTAGGATGGCAACCTACTCTGAATCGGGCAGCGTCGCAGGTCACTCTTAAGGGCAGTGTGTTGCTAAATTTGAATGAAAACTGTTTGATGAATGTTAGCAAGCTTTTAATTCTTGGAAGGAACTTCTTTTCTCTGTGTAACCCCAAGTCCAAATTGCTTTCTTGTCTAAAAGACGGTGCAATGGTTCTGCTATAGTGGCCTTATTGGGCAAGAATACATTATAGAAAATTAATTAGTCCTAAAAAGGCTTGTAGTCGGTCGGTTGTGTTTTTGGTTCTGGTGAGTCTTTAATCGCTTTTAATCTTTTTGTCTGTGAGGGTGTATACCCTCCCATCTATTTAAATAGCCCAGGAATTCGACGCTATTTTTAATTAGGCAACACTGTTTTCTCTTTTCACTTTGAGGCCAGATTCTCTGAACTTAGTTAGTACCTTCTTGGTGAGTCTTTTTTTAATTGGCGTTTCATCTTTGGCTGAGATCAGGACGTCTCAAAGTATGGTACGAACTCCTTGTATGCCATTTAGGAGGCGTTCCATTAGACTCTGGAAAAACGCCTGCCACACTCACTCCAAACTGAGTCGGTGACACTTGAATGGCCCTATGTGTGACTATAGTCTGCTGCTTCAGCAGTTTCGGGTCCCACTGGGAGCTGTTGATAGGTTGTGCTAGGTCAAGTTAGCAAAAACTTTTTCCTTTTCCAGGAGTGAAGCAAATGCTGGACACAGGACCGGTATGCGCTTGCGTGTAATGCTACTGGTAGGTTAGCCTTATAGTCACCACAGGATTCTAACGGACCCGTCGGGTTTGACTATAGGGTTTCCACTGTGGCATGGTCCACAGTTCTAAACACCCCTTGGGCTAATTCATTTGTCCAGCTGTGTCCTCTATTTTTGCCCTTTTAGTGCAAAAAGGAACTCGCCCTCGGCTTTATTCTTCGTGGGGGCTATTTGGCGGGTTTAGACTGAAAAGAAATGGGATTTCCCCGATATTGCCAAGTGAGCTGCAAAAAACGTCCCTGGAATTCTCGGATGGAGGTCATCTTCCCAGCCGGTTGTAGTCACTCGATTGATCCCGGTCCATCCCGATGCCCAATGTGCGAACCATTCGATGCCAAGGAGCTTGTCTGTCTCGGTCGACGTATGGTCAGCGGGTAGCACCTTGATGTGTTGTTTGTAGGCGAACTCGCGAAAATGTCCCATGCCGACTACAGGATTTTGCGTTTCCCTGGTAGTCCTTGGGAATTAGGTGCTGCCTCCTGTAATCTTTGGGTTTTGATATCTGGGACTAGCTGTTTTATTGTGTCCCTACGATACTCATGGAGAGCGAAGGACCCGAAGTCCACTTCCATCTTGCAGGGCTTTTCCTTCGATTTTTACAATGACCTTTAACTTCTTCCCGGCTTTCCGTCTGAGCGCTCCAATAGTGAAAGTCTGGTGTGTATTGGCTCGCCTTGTCTTACTGTTTGCCACTTTCTCTGAGATCGGTTTTGGCCTCAGCTTTTATTGGCGAAGTTTCTGCGACTCATTGGGCTGTAGCTTTCTTGTTTCTGCAGACTTTCTCGAAATGCCCTACGTTTCTTGCAGACCCTGCAGATGGCATGCAGAAATCTGCATTCGGCTCGGGATGGTTTCCTCTGCAGCCAGCGCATTCCCGCCAATTTCTTCTTTCGCCGCTCTTTGCTAGCGTATAAGCCGGTGGACCTCGTCGTCTTCTTCGCTAGCATTCAGGTGTTTCGCCATACTCTTCGTCGTGCGTCGTGGTGGCTAGGTTTGTTTTTTGTCTTTGTCGTGTTCGTTTTGGTCAGTGTGTGTGTTCATTTCTTCATAGTATAGCCGATTTTTTTCGCCCGCTTCAGCGGCTGTGGCTTCCGCGATAGCTTCGGCTACTGTGATGTTGCGCGTGGGTGGTAATTGACTCGGTGTGTTTGGTGGGTCGAGTCTCTTAACCCACACCACTTGATCCCTCATTGCCTCGTCGAGGTTTGAGAATTCACACTCACCACCTATTGTGTCGAAGGGCAGCAACGAAATCGGCGATGCGTCTCTTTCCTCTCTGGTCTCTTCCTGTAAAATTCGGTGTCGCTTATTAAATTGACACCATGACATAGTGTGCTTGAGAACTGGTTGGCAATTTCTGCCACGTAGTCTGCTTTGACATCTCGGGCGCTTCGCCAGGGCCTTTGCCATCTTGAAAAACCGTGGCCCACAGTGTGTTAGGAACACAAAAGCCCTCTTTACGTTGCTCTAAAATTCCTTCCATTCATTGCTTTCCAAATACATTTGGGAAGCGTCTGCATAGGATCCCAATCCTCTTGTTGGGATTGAAAGGTGCGGCGGTGCGTTGTTTCCAGGCATCTTGGTTGTCGTTGGATTCTTATCACCGCTTGTGCAGGTTTTGCGGTTCAGGACGATCCATCCTCTTCGCCAGTGTTTTGTTCGAAAACACACGAGGATAGACCGGTTACAACAAAAAGGCTTTATTCTCAAACTAGTTCATAAACAGAACACTTGGCTGAAACCCGAGGCCAGCCCCTTTTATACAGGCTGCCTGCCTGCTTGTAGCCAATTTGGCAGTTGCCTTAAATTTTGCCGCCCTTTCCAGAGCTCTTTGGATTGGTTTCCTATGTGAACCATCCCAATGAACCAATCCAATGCTTAGTTTATTTGACCAATCAGGTTTGCAGATTTGGAGTCACCCAATTTACATATAGAACACCAAGTTTTATGAATTCAAAGATTCCAAGCTATTTAGATTTGAAGGGGTAGCATGAACATGAATAAATGTGTCTCTGTGACCCTGTCTGACAAACTTCTGTACCATTTCTTTTATTGTAGTGGGTAAAATATTTTGGTGTGTACACTCACATACCTACCTATACATACATACATTTGGTGCATCTCTTGTTCCCCATCACTCTCTCTCTCTGTGTATGTGTGTGTGTGCGTGTGTGTGCATGTGCCTACACGTATGTGTGATATCTTATATCTTTGATGGTATGTATTTCTTGATAAGTCAGTATTGGAAGAAATATTCAGGTCCAGTTCCAAGCCAGGACAAAGGCACTGGAGACAAAATGGAGGCTGGAGGCTGATTGGAAAGAAGGTCCATTTATTGATGAATAGAACCACCGGGGTTTGTGATTCTGGTGCAGCTGACAAAATGGAGTTGGGGGGGTTATGCTTTCTTTGGGCTTTGTATTTGAGTTTCCTGTTCATGTGTAAGAATATGTATTTTATTGGCTGTTGTCAGATTCTTATTGGGTCAGGTAGAGGTTATGTAGGGGTCATAACTGGCTCTATAGGCAAAAGAGGAAATGTAATTCCTACATACTTGTCTTAGCTAATTTGATCAACCTCTGGCTTATTATTTATCTGAGCTCCCAGGTGAAGTTTGGACTGTTCTGGGAGTCATGCAATGAAAGGGCATGTGTTCTTAAAGAGTGTTGTGCAATTCCTGTTGTGGCTTAATGGCTTTCTCCTGTGTTGGATCTTGGGTGAGGGGCTGCTTCTAATCCTAACAATCTACCTTTGTTTCAAAATATCCTGTCTTGAATGGATTATCAAATCTGCATTTCTAAAAACTGCCTCNGGGGGGGGGGGGTTTCCCACATCAGGATTGCATTTTTCTTTTGTTTCCATATCATACCATTATGTCATATTTAATGTATGATTCTCTATTCTTAGGAGCACCAATATTGTTCTGCCAGGTGCTGCAGACAAAAGGTGAGAGACAATCTCAGCCTCAAAGTGCTTGGAGCTTGTGAATAGCTTCCAGCAAAAGAAAGCTGGGGATTGTACACAACCGTGCTGTCTCAGCTCAGTGGGGCGGGGTGGGGGAGCATGCAAGAGAGGAGAAATGGAAAGAGGAGGAATCTTGCCAAAGAGGAGGAATGGATTGCCAAAGAGAACACACACATAAGACATTATCTGATTGGCCAACAACAACATATTTATCTTTGTCACACACCCAAGTGCATGCATATGTTGTAATGCAACAACATTATACACATATTGTACACAGTGGTGTTCCTGTCAGCTCAGTGGGGGGAGGGTGCAAGGGAGGAGAGATGGGAAAATGAAAAGGAAAATGAAAGTTAAAGCTCTAGGATCAGACTTATTTTTGGAGCCAGTAAAATGCATGAGAAAATGATTCCCATAGATAATTAAGTTAGGGTTAGGGTTAGGCGTCCTGGAAGTCAGAGCCAAAAATTGACATCAGGGTTAGATTTGCAATGGGTCTCTAAGGAACTGAGGGTGCAGCTTTTTTTTCCTTTTTTCCCCAACGATGTGGGGGAATGCATGGGAAAATCCTATTCCCAGTGATAATTAAACTAAGATTAGGATTAGTGCTCGAGTTAAGCTTTCTTGGAATCAGGCCTGAAAACCAACATTATGGTTAGATTTGCAGAGGTTGTGTAAGAAAAGTGAAGCTGACAGGTTTGCATTCAGATCCATTTTTGCAAAATACATGAGAAAATATTATTCCAAGCAAAAATCAAACTGGGGTTAGGGTTAGGCTTCCTTGAAGACAGAGCCGAAAAGTGACTCAGGTATAGATTTGCGGAGGGTCTCTAATGAAAGTGAAGGTGACAACTTTACATTCAAACTTATTTGGGGAGCGCAATGAAATATATAGGAAAATCCCATTCCAGATTAAAATTAAACTAGGGTTAGAGTTGGGGTTCTGCTTCCTTGGAATCAGGGCTGAAAACTATTATCAAGACTATATTTATAGAGATTCTCTAACTAAAATGAGGTTGACAATTTTCATTCGGATTTGTTTGTCAGTCACAATAAAATGCCATTCCTAGTGAAAATTGAACTAGGGTTAGGGTTAAGCTTCCTTGAAATCAGAGTGCAAAACTGACAGGGTTAGATTTGCACAGGGCCTCTAAGGAAAATTAGGGTGACAGCAGGGGTGACATTCTACTGGTACAGACCGGTTCTATAGAACCGGTTGTTATGATTCTGCACAGTTCAGAGAACCAGCAAATTGTGCCACTGGCTGGCCCCTTCCCTACCCGCCCACCCCTCCCCACCCAATTACTCCTTACCTGACATGCATGCCATCCAACTTGCCTGCATTGTGTCTTCACCTAATTTTTAGTAAGTTGTATTTTTCCTTTTTTCCCCCTAATGATCAGCTGTTCTGACTATCAGCTCTGTCATGCAATTTAGATTAGCTAGAAAGCAGGAAATTGTTGGATTTCTTGCTTTCTAGCTGATCTAAATCACTGTTATATTGCTTTGCCTTCTCCCAGGAGACTTCCTTGAGGCCCAGTCAAGGGTGGTATTTGGGGGGTGGGGAGAAATAGCCTGAGAGTAGAGCTGAACTTTACTTAGGACTTAAGCTTTTATTTTTCAGTGCAGATTTAGGCAGCAGATTGCAGAAAGGTAGATCTGTGAGTGAATCTGTGATTCTGTGAGCAACTCAATCTGCCTGCTTTGCCTGATTTCGGGTAAAAGTTGCTCTTTTTTATATAAAAAAACTCAATATTTACATACATGGTTTGCTGTGAGTTAATTTTATGAGTTTCCTTGCTAGCAAATTTTATGAGTTTTCTTGCAAGCAAATTTTATGTGACAGACCAAGCAGCAAATTGCAGAAAGGTAGTTCTGTGAGTGAATCTATGATTCTGTGAGCAACTCAATCTGCCTTCCTGCTTTGCCTGATTTTGGGTACAAGTTGCTCTTTTTTATATAAAAAATTCAATATTTACAATATTTGCAAACAAGCTGCACCCAGCCAGTCATGTTACCACCAAGCCATGCCCAGTCAGCAAGCCACACCCACCCAGTCACATGACCACTAAGCAACACCAACAAAGAACCGGTTGTTAAGAAATTTGAATCCCATCCCTGGGCAACAGGTTTACATTTGGACTAACGTATGAACAAAATTATGTAAAGGTGTTGGTTCTCTGCTTGTCCATCAGGAGGAAAACACTCAAACACAATAAGGTGGAGCCAAACTTAATGCATCAAGAGAAGTTGGCCAGATGATGCAGCCAGAAATCGCAGAGAAAAACATTCCAGAAACAAATCTTCTGGTACTTTCCTTTGGGAGAGGAGCAATGACATGGATGGAATGTTGTTGGCTCCTTCATTCTAGATCCCTCTCCATCTTCCTTCCCAGCCAGAATTATTTTTAAGAGATTGGAAGGGATTCCATAAGTCATCTTTTACATGCTTTCCGGAGCTTGTTCCTTTTTTAATTCAGAGCACTGCAGATGAAGAGGAAAATAGAGCAACATTTTTTTTCAGCAGAGTCACAGATATGTTTTTTGTGCTTCCCTCTAGACTACAGGTGCCCAACTTGCATCATGTGACATATCATGACATATGTGTGTGATCCTGTGATCATTAGCCATTTTTCTGTTTATTCTCTTTGCTACCATTGCTTCTTGTGCTCTGTTCAAAGCCACAATCTTCTCAACCTTACATCTGATGACAGGAAGGCTTCTAGGCTTCTGGTAAAACAGAGGGCAGCAGAGCTCTACAATTCTGTTTGAGAAAGAAGAAGGGGGATATTCCAGTTTAACAGTATTCTGAAATACATATTTACTGTATGATACAATCTTTCTGATTTGCCTCGTTGCAGCACCCACAAAATAAAGAAGGTTTGTGAACTGTACATTTGTGATTTATTTGCCAGTTTTCCTGTCTATCAATTCCAGTTATTTCTTCTCCTTGAAGTAAATGATTGCTCAGCATTTCTTCTATTCTTAGGACTTAACTAGGTGCACAAATACAGAAGGTCTGCCTTCCTCCTCTTTTTTTCTGACTATTTTTGCCTAGTGTTTCCCGACATACTAAATTATACTGATTTGATGTTTTATGTTATAATTGTTTGGTTTTAATATTTGTATGCTGCCTAAGGTCATCCCTAGGTGAGACAGGTGGCTACATGAATTAGTTTTTTTTAAAAAAATAAATCAATAAGCTAATTTCTCTATTGTAATTTTTTAAAAAACATGGTGGATCCCAAATAGAACCAACCAATACAAACATTTGGAATGGAAACCATCTTGACTTAGAGCATGGGTGTCAAATCTTTTGCTGCCTGGGCCACAGTGAGTGAAGAAGAATCGTCTGGGGCTACATATAAAATCTATAACATAGTTGATGTATATAAATAACAAATTTCCTTTATTTTTAAATATTTTTATTACATCTTGTGGGGCCACATTACTAACTGTCCAGGGCTGCAAGTGGTTCACAGGCCATGGATTGGACAGCCTGATTTAGAGAGAGGCAGGAAATACAGAGAGATGCCTATACACCTACTTTTGTTTAGGATTCCATATATACCTTTCTGCTTGGCTGCCTCCATTGTGATTGGCGATGTCCCTGGCCCTGCTTTGTTTAATGTTCAGCTCTTCACCACTTTGTTTAATCTACATGTATGTAAAACTTTATGTATTTTCCTTCATTTACCATTTTTTCAATTGAAGTAAATGCAACATCTGTAGTAGATTTACATGGGTTTCAGTCATGGGCAAGACCTCCCTTTAGCTAACTGATTGCCTTCTTGTCCTTCTTTCCACTTGTTGCCTTCCATCTCTGCATTTGTCCCTCTTGGTAATCAGAATCTTTTGCCACCACCACAGTTTTATGGCATGTACCCTACTTCCTCTATTGGAAAAAAACAGGGAGAAGACAGGCAAGGCTGGGTTGTGCAGGATGCAACACATTATATGAGAAGCAAATCTGTCCACCCATAGAAGCCACCAGGTGATAGATTGGATAGATAGATAGATAGATAGATAGATAGATAGATAGATAGATAGATAGATAGATAGATAGATAGAGATTGATTTATCCTTTTATCTTTTTGCAGCCCAGAGAACCCTAGGTGGCAAACAGCAATAAAGCAAAAACCCCAAATCATAAAACCTCAAAAATGAACTCCACAAGGTGAATGCTGCAATCAGATCACCAGGGTTCAAGGGCTTAGTGAAACAATACAACCTTTGATTGCCTTTGTAATATGAACAAGTCAGGGCTGTGCTTACATCCAGGGGGGAGAGTTCCATAAAGTGGGGGAGAAAACCTGCCATCTGGCCCATATTCTGTGAAGCCCACAATGGGGAAGCAATGTTTCATAGGTGCTTCCTAGAAGGCAGGATTGATAGATGATACAGCTCAATTATTCTCAATTAACAATAAGAATTGGGACTAGCAATTTCATTGTTGAGCAACACTATCATAAAATGCCATACCACATAATCATGTCAGCTTATGTCATCAATTCCAGTTGCCATCTTTAAGTGAAGCCTGAAGTCATTAAGCACAACATCATGTGATTACCCTTTGTGATCTCCTGGTCAGATTCCCTATTGACTTTGTTGGAAACTGGTAGTGCAGGTTGCAAATAGTGATCATGTGACTGTATTATAATTGTGAGTTGGTTGCTGAGCACTGTATCACAATCATGTGAATGTGGAGATGCTGCGACAGCTGGACCTGTGAGGACTGGTTTTAAGTCCCCTCATTCAGGGACATCATAACTCTGAACAATTGCTGAACAAGTGGTCATTAAACAAGGACTTTCTGCATATACTATAGATTACAGGAATTTAAAGACAACAACCAAGGCTTGAAATTGATTGCCAAATATTTTGAGTGTGAATGGATAAAATTAGTTGTAATATTTTACAGCTTCTATATTTTGTTACTTCTTGGACTATATATCTTTGCACATACAGGTAAACATACAATCAAGATTCTATCTGATGTATAAGACAAAGTAGACTACAGTCCAGGAAAACATACATATGCCATTTTAAATGTGTCAGTTTTTAAAACAGTTTAAGATTTCATTGGCTTTCCTTATATGTCAGCTTCATCAAAGGCATTTAATGAGAAAGAGGGAGGGAAGGAGGGAGGGAGAGAGAGAGAGAGAGAGAAAGAGAGAATGTGCTTTGTCAGTTTTCATGAAGGTGAATAGGCCATGCATGTTTACAGGACAGCTTACTGTTCTCTTTATGGAGCTAACTATTACAGATTGTGCTAGCCAATCTATGAATGATGATAATGATGTTAGTGTTGATGCATTATATTGGACACCCATTTGTCTGAAATGATATAGGGTTTCCTGCCTAACCAGGGGGTTGGACTTGTGAGCAGAACCAAAGCCATGTTGGATGGCCCATTGAATTGAATAAGGAAGTGTGTCTCAAAACTCAGTAGTTCT
>BHFT01007475.1:0-5000 GCA_004320025.1 Laticauda laticaudata
GAGGCAGGCTGGCAGCAAGGCTGGCAGGCAGGCAGAGAGCAAGGCTGGCAGGGAGGCTGGCCAGGAGCTTGGAGGCAGGCTGGCAGGAAGGCTGGCAGCAAGGCTTGCAGGCAGGCAGGCACCAAGGCTGGCAGGCAAGGACTCGATGTATCCTGCAGCAGGTCTTTCCTCTGAATTGCTGGCCACCTGCGAGCTGCTTCCCTTTATATCCGCGTGGCTTACGCAATGCATCCCCCCCGCATGCGCACATTAACGCTCGGCATCCATTCGGCTTCCGCTGTGCATCCGCTAGGCTTCCGCTGTGCATCCGCTTCATCTGTTCCGCGTCCGCTTTGCTGAGGCCCCCCGGAAGCCCTGCGTATGTGCCATCTGCTCCCATCCGCATCCATCCACTGGGCTTCTGTTCCACATCCGCTTTCCATCCGCCCTGCATCCTCCCCGCGTCCGTTCCTTTCCGTGTTATCCGCTCCGGTTATGTCAAATTTTTGCCCCTTTTGAGAGCGGATAACAACGGATGGAACATTTTGCTCGTCTGTTGTGTCCTTTTTACTAACATTTTGCATCTGTTGGGCAGTGTGACAGGGCCTTTAATTACAGTGATCTCTTTACTATAACACATTCCACTGCATGGGAGAAATAGGTATCAGGATTTATATAATCAATAATTTTGCCTGTTGTTAACAAGTGCAAAGTACGGGTACATTAATGTAACTTTTAAGAATAGAGTTCCAATAGTCCTTGCCCAGGCCTACCTTTAAGGGCTGATAGTATGTATCATAGTGAATACCGTGAACACGAAAACACTAGCCAAATTTTTCTGGTCTTTTCCCAGGCTTAAAAGAGCAGTTTTTGTTGTTTATCACAAAAATATAATTTTCATGATGCTATCATTTTTATCACTGCTAATGTAATGCCTTACTTGCCTGACTAATTTTTGTTTGAAGCAATATCAAGTCTTAGAACAAATCCATCCACTTTCAGCAAACAAACAAGTTTGGTACAAAAGTAACCCCAATTTACAGGATCAATACCACTTGGTCACTATCATAAGGAAAGAGTAGGAAATAAACATTGTCTGAAATAGTGCAAATTTTTCCAATAATGGGAATCTAATATTACACTATTTTATGCATAGTTTTAACATCACGTCGTGTACAATTTACAAGAGCACAACAGTTTTCACTGTTTTGTCTGTTCTGTATACGTGCAAAGAAATGAATGTTTACTTTCATGAAATGTCACTAAGAAAAAATATTTCTGTAAATCAGCTTCTTTATTATTATATATAAAATATATTTTATCAGAAAGACACCTAGCAACCCAATTCAACACTGTTTTCTCCTCAATTGCAACTAAATTCTACCCTATAAAACTGATCTCTTTATTTAAGTTCTTTAATTTCAAAACTTTAGCAGTTGTGTGTGTGTATTCTAATAATCTTTTACAAGGTACATTAGTAGTTCAGAAAGAACTACTTTTTAGTCTTTTTATTACATAGTGCAGGAGACAAAACAATTTCTTGGAAGTGCTCCCTTTTGCAAAAATATTTGAGAAATACTTTTGGCAAGCTGATTGAGCTAATAACTGGGGGGGGGGTTAAACACAAACTTAGCATCTGCCCTCTTTAACTTGTCACTTTGTGACAGGTACAGCCTGATGCTCTGGATGTTTGCATCCTAACGTCTACAAAATTTTAGACAGTTAAAGTGTGATAAAAAGAGAGCAGCCTGGTTAATCCTGGCTGTCTCCTCTCTTGACATTGAAGTTTTTCTCATTCTAAGCAATTTCAGTTTCTTTATGAGTAAGACTATAAAGTTCCCAGTAGTAGTACATGTCTCAAAAACAAAGTATTTCCTGTAGGGTATTTAATATTCATGAACGTCATTAGAATTTCTGATGAAGAATTTTCTGCCCTTTTATCCTTCAGTGAACATTTTTATTGACAGTGGATGTTAAGTTTCAAAATAAACACGAAACACAGCATAAATAAGACTAAGATTGTGAATAAGATTGATGTTGTAATTGCTATTGCTTCTGCTAAATTACCTAAAATATATGTTCATGCTCTAGAAAGAGTTAGAATCAAATTTATGTGTGCTTTTCCCCATGTATAAACAGTAATGCTGGACAAACTGTTCAACTGAGTACTTTGCAATGCAAGCAAAGAGCTCTTTCAAGGCACCATTTTTCTTTGAGATGTTTAAAACCCTTTCCTGGTTTTCTGATCATGAATGTCTAGGACCAGCTTAGGAACAGATCATCATGGAGCAAATCTATGGGGCTGCCAAGAGTAGATATTGACTTATGCTAGAGAGAATTGCAACCATTAAAATGAACTTCTTGCCAGGAATACTATTTCTCTTTCAAACTATTCCAATTAAATTAGACACTTTTTTTAATGAATTAAATAAAATTACTATGACATTTTTTTAGTTAGGGAAGAAAGCAAGAATAAAACTAAGCTCATTACAAGATAATAGATGCAGAGGTGGATTTGGACTCCCCGCCTGCGAACTATATTATAAAGCAGCAGTCTTAACATGGATTAAAGAATGGACCAATCTGAGAAATAAAAGAATTTTAACCCTAGAAGGGCATGATCTGGAAGCGGGGTGGCATGCCTTCAAGTGGAACCTTAGAAATAAGAGTTATACACACTTTAATAGGCACGTAATCAGAAGCTCACTATTGAAAGTGTGGAAAGAGATTAAACATAAACATTATATGAAGATTCCAGGGTGGGTGTCTGTCATGGAGGCAGTGATTCACCCCAATGCTTTAGAAACAGGAAGAAAGATTAGATATTACGATGTCTTAAATTCTCAAGGAGGATTAAAGACAAACCAAGAACTTAGAGAGCAAGGGATGAAAATAGAGTGGTGGCCTTATATATGCAACTGAACACGAGGTACAAAAAAGACATAGAAGAATTTGGAATTGAGGGAAAACCGAACCAATTAGATAAAATATTAGAGGGATTGGATGAAAAATTAATTTCTAAAATGTATAATTATCCATTAGAATTTGAAATGGTGGAAGAATTAGTTAAAGGCCCAATGATTGCATGGGCAAGGAATGTAGGGCACAACGTTAATCTGGAAGACCGGAAAAAAGTTTTGAAACAAAATTACAAAATAACAAAAGCGCCTGTCTATAAAGAAAATCAATATAAAATGTGTTACTGGTGATACCTGGCACCCTCAGGATTAGTGAATGTATACCTAAACTTAAGTCCGACTTGCTGGAAATGTAAGCAAGCAAGAGGTACCTTCTTCCACATTTGGTGGCTTTGCCCAAAAGTAAAAAATACTGGAAAAAATTAGAATTTGGATAAAAGAAATTACAAATATCCAACTAGAACTTAAGGCCAAAATATTTTTGTTGGGAATGTTAAAAGGGGACTACGCAAAAGAAATAAAATATTTAATTCTCCATATAATTATGGCAGCAAGAATTGCATTGGCACAATGCTGGAAGGGTGACCAAATGCCAACAAATAATTTGATTATTCAGAAAGTTCTTGACTGCACTGAAATGGACCTACTTACACAAAAATTTAGGGATAAGGAAGACTCAAGACATAGTACAGCTTGTGAAAAATAGTATAAGTGGATTAAAGATAAAAACTAGGGAGTTAAAAGATAAGAATTTGAAAAATGAAGTGGTTATATTAAGTGCGTTTACCAAAAATGAACTGAATATTAGTAAAATTGTTTTCAATAAAAGATCACACCATTTTAGTTGTTTAGAAACTTATACATTTTATTTTATGTTTATTTGTTATGTAATTGTATGTTGATTTTGTTTGTAATGAAAGGTTATATTCTATGTATTGTACATATTTTTCTTTTTAATCTTAATAAAGTTTATTTTTTAAAAAAGAGTAGACATTGACTTGATACCACATAGTCAATCAAAGTCTATCACCAGAAGGCATTTCTCCTGGGATTTACTCTGTAGTGAAGCACATATGCTCAAAAGACTGAGAAAAGGCCTCCAGGTGTCTCCTCTGAATTGTTAGTAAAGCCCTAATAAACAGAGCACAAGGGAGAAGTATACAATTTAGTGTTTAATATTTCATACAGATTGTCCTAGCTCTTCCCTTACCTCTTTGATGATTTTCTTGTCTACTCCAGGACCATGAAATTGCTACTATCTTGGTTGCCTGTAAATTGTGCATGTAGGTAGATAACACATGGCTCCTTCAGTTTTTATGTTTACTTCCTGCCATTTTAATCTTGCCATGTTTGCTGATATTTACCTTAATATTTGTTTATTAGGTAATTAAATATAAAATAAGGAAATTAATATTACCTTAACCTTAATATCTGATTTAACAAAGTTTTATTGATTGCTTCATGTGATTATTGTGATATGAGGGGGTCCTTGGTGCTCTCTGAGATTGCTTGTTTTCTTGCAGAGAAATTAGGTAATGTCATCAGTGGTAGAACTGGCACTGATAATGATGCTTAGTGTGGGTAATGAAACATCTGCAAGAAAATAAGCAAGCTCAGAGACCACCAAGGACCTGTCATATCAACCCTGATCTACAAATATTATCCTTCATTATTGTGATCCTTTACCGACAGTTTTTCCATTTTCTACTTTTACTATTTCTATTAATACTGTAGTTTGAGTTATTTTAAATCTTCCTCTTTTCTTTTGTTTTTCTATGCACTACATTCCTGCACAGCCTATTATTTAGAGCTATGTCTTTATAAAGTTTAATTCTGACTTTTTGGCACTGCAGTGTTGTACTCACTTCTCTACATTATTAACAGATACAGCCAATAAAGGATGTTTATTCTTGGCACTTTTGGTGATTCCTTTTTATTCCAATAGCAAATTCAAAGTTAAAGTCAAATTCCACAGCTTTGAAATTCACTCCCCCTACTCAGTGAATGATGGATGACATTTTAGTGTTTAAATCAAACTGTAAACATGCTGTAAGTCCTTCCT
Source organism: Laticauda laticaudata (assembly GCA_004320025.1). Lineage (NCBI taxonomy): Eukaryota > Metazoa > Chordata > Lepidosauria > Squamata > Elapidae > Laticauda > Laticauda laticaudata. The sequence goes on from BHFT01007475.1 coordinate 4,960, forward strand.
GCTAAAGAATTCCATCTTATGGAACCTAGGAGATGAGCCAT
>BHFT01007475.1:10000-26496 GCA_004320025.1 Laticauda laticaudata
ATTAACCAAGAAAGAAAATTATAACCAGGGCCACATAAGCAAAGAAATCCAAACAGGCGATCATCCCCCAAGAGAAAAATCTTCAGATGCCCCACAACTATACGGCCTCCCTAAATACACAAAGAAGGCATACCTCTCAGACCCATAGTCAGCTCCAAAGGAGCACCACTACAAAACCTAGCTAAACGAGAGACTTAGCAAAAACAACTACAGCCCCCATGTTGAAAAACTGCAGCCTTCATTTGGTACAAAACTCATACCACTTCTTAGAAATGATCAAAACCTACACGTGGAACAAGAAAGATTCGCTTTGTAAGCTTCGATGTGGTTTCTCGTAAAATCACTCAAGTCCCGATTAAAAGAAACCTCTGAAATCCATCAAAAATAAATACCAACCAGCTAAACACCTCATGGAAACTAACAGAACACTGCTTAACCAACACAATAATTTCAATATACAAAGGACAAAGATACAGCAAAATTGAAGGAGCCCCTATGGATCACCACTGTCACCCGTCATTGCCAAACCTGTTTCATGTAAGAATTTGACATCCATGGCCTAATGACACCACAAAGCCCAGACGTATGGACTAAGATACACGATGACACATTTTGTGATTTGGCCCCATGGAAAAGAAAACCTGAAACAATTTCCTAACACACCTAAACAGCACACAGCCCAAAATCAAAGTTCACCGTGGGAAACGGAAATAAACCAAACCAACTACCATTCCTAGATGTACTAATCTACAAAAGAACAGGATGCACACTAGGACCACACCATATACCAGAAGAAAACACACAACCAACCCAACCTCAGACGCCCTATCCCCAACCACCACCCCTAGCACAGATAAACTCCATGGCCAAAAAACTAATTCACCAGAATTTAAATGCCTGGCAAACAAGGGACCACACATAAAATCTGAACTATGCACCCCTAACTAAAAGTACTGACAGCCAATGGCTTCCACAAAAACAAATAAACCAGCTTGATCCACAAAAACACACCAAGTTTTTTTTTTAAAAAAAAATGTTCACCTAGTACTTACATGTGTGCTTTCAGCCTTCCTTCGGTATTACTACATAAGAGGTACTACAGACAAAATCAGTAAGATACTACACAGGATCACATCAAGACTGCCTTCAAAACTGCACAAAAATATAGCCAGCCATCCTTAAAAACCTCCAAAGACAAAATGACCTGGAAAAATCAAGGCATATATAAAGTCCCCGTGCATCATGCTCGGCTCACATACATTTGGACAGACCAATAGAAGAATAAGTACCCGCCGGATGAACACAAAATGGCAAGTAAAAAAAGCTGCGAACACACCTCCACTAGTCCAACACATTGAAAGCCACAGCGTCATAACTTCAACTTCAATGGCCCACCAAAACCCTAAGCCATTATAGAAAACTCCAGCACAGAATCCATCAAAAGCCATAGAGATGAAAAAAAAGACCTGAAAGCATGGGAATAGAAGAGATGATTCACCAGGACTGTCAATCATTTGGAAAGCTGCACTTCAAATAGAAGATCTCCACACCACAAGCAGCGCAAACACCTGGCACAAACAGACTCCCTCTGATACTCCAGCTCAACACACCCCAACCAGGCACCCAGATGAAACCTAGCTTCCTAATAGATAAACAGCCGACCTTTACACGAAGCCAAGCTGCACTGAAAGGCCTCCAATGGCAGGAACCACAGTGTGCCAGCAATCAAAGCCACAAAACAGACAGAAGAAACCAGAAACACACAAACAAACAAACAAACTCAAACAAACTCCTAAAGAACAATAAACACAGGGCCAAGACTCCCAACCAATTCAGGATGCTTAAAAAAAAAAAAACCATCCTGGACAGCAGTCGGCTAGCCTGTCAAATTTAAAACTAACGGCTGTTGATAGCCGCCTGACCCACATACGAACTCAAATAAACAGAAAGCCTGATAATGGCAGATGGGATTCTGCTTGAAACGTTGCTAACAACTTTTATAAAAGCACTACAATGACGTGGGATAATACCCGAAGGAAGCTGAACAGCACACATGAAAGTACCTGCGAAAACTTAAAAAAACATACATACATACATACATACATATCATATATGTGGATTGTTTATGTAAATGATTTTTATGTATAATATTAAATAGTAAAGTTTATGCAGAAAATAACTGTACTTTAAATGATTAATGATTAATCATTAATAAATTATTTTATTAAATTTCAATTTGTGATATAACTAGAGCTATTATCTGCCAGACTTTTAAAGCTGCCAATTTTATCTTTATCAAGAAAAATATCAAAAATATCAAAAAAGACAGGCAAAATCTGACTTTAACATGAATACATGAGCATTACAATTAATTGTTACATTCTTCCTGTTGACTTCCTGTGTGTATAATTATACCCCCCCAAAAAACACACAGGAAAAAATTTAGGATTTTTATTCTCCACTGCAACAAACAGATACTGAAAACAATTTTTTGCCAAAATGTGAGAAAAATGTGAAAATTAAAATAAATTCTCCTTGCATGTAAAACATTGCCTAATGAATCTCATTTTTTGAATCTGAAATATGATTATTATAAGCAGAACGTCTGATTCCCTCCCCCCTAATTTTTAATGATTTTCAAAATCTGAAACATGGCTTACATTAATTAAGGAAGGTTTTTTGTACACTTTAGCATACATTTATTCACAAACTTAGCGTTTGGATAATCTTTTGCTGTTGTTATTTTGTTTTCATGGATTTGGCTCAATGTAAATTTGGCTAAATTTGTTTTGTCCCTGCTAGTTCCCTTGAGTGTTAGAAGAATGTCTTGTTTACTTAAAAATGAAATTAAAGGAAGGGAAATATTTGGCAATCATGAAAAAAAAGTAGGAGTAGAGTAGTGTACTCTATAATTAGGGATAATGATCTACAAAGAATAAACTGGAAGACTGTACTAGAAACTTTTTCTGCTAGTTCTATAGCATTTAACAGATTGGGAAAGGCAGCCTCTTAGGTATCCATGATTTTCCATTTTGATCTGTATTTTGTTTATGGTGGAAGAGAAAACAAAGGAGTACTTTGTTTATGCTCTTGAACCAATGGTACTTTCTAAGATAGATGTTTCGTAGAAAAACAGAATTAGAACAGATAAAAGCAAAAAGAATAAAGAATCATTCATTTATTCTGAAACAGGACTTAACATAAAGTCCAGTATTACTTCTCAATACCAGAGTCTGTACTGAATATGAATTGTCATTTAAGGAGAAGAGAATGAAACTTCTAAACTAACTATATAATTAAAAACAACAAACCTTTTCCACCCGAGTTTTACCGATAGCATCTGGCTTGCAATATATACTTTTACAATATATACTGTTGACTGAGAAAATATTTGAACAAAATTATGAAACCTTTTGGGTTTTTTTTCAACTTGGTACCTAGTAAACCTCATATGAATACATTCAAACATTTATTTGTACACTGTCCCCTTTCTATCTCTTAATGCTTTCTTAACCTTGTATTTTCCTGAGCATGCACAATTATTATGAACATGCAGGGAAAAAGTGTCTCCCACATAGAATTGTTTCAACTGTATTGCTTACTATTATGTTATTATTTGCATGAAGTAAGTCTTACTAAAATCTCATAATGACATTTTTATAAAGAAAGCATAGTGTAATAAAATGTCCAAATATATGCTATATGCATATATATGCAAAGTTAATATGAGCAACAGCTAAATGTCACATTAAGCAATGTACCTGTTCTGTTTACTCACTAGAAATGTAACTATAACAGAGTTTGAATTATATTAAAAAACAAATCAAAACTCAGTGATGATGTCAATCATTTTTTTAATAATGGAATTATACAAGTTGTCTGATTTCCTTAGCAATTATATGTTCTTTGCTGCCATTTTGTCATTCAATTTCAGATCCTTTATATCAGTGGTCCCCAACCTTTACAATTTGACAGTCCAACGAGGGGGGATCTGGGCCGTGTGAGTGGCAGGCTGGCATGCACATGCACAGCTTGACTTGTGCAAGCAGTGGATTGATGCATGCAAGGACTTTCCAGTCCACTGGTCATGAAAATTGAATTGCCCACACACGTGGTCTCCGGCCAGCCACTCACCTGGCCTAATTCCGGATAAGCCACGGCCCAATATTAGGCCGTGGCCCAGTGGTTAGGAATCCCTGCATTATATTAAAAAAAATTATAGATGATTGTAGTCAGTTTCCTAGGGGTGTGTGTGTGTGTGTGTGTGTGTGTTTAGTTTGATATAGATTACAACTATAGTATATATAGTTCAGCTTTGCAGAATCAACATTATTCTTTTGCTGTTCCTGTGATTTCACCACTGGAATCTGATGCAAAAGGGATATCTAGCATTTAAGAATCCTAAATAGAAGCATTTATTATGAACACTAGTAAACAGTGGCAGTTGTTTCACTAAAAATGTGCTCTTATTATTCTAGGTTTTTTTTTTACAGCAGTATCATTTGGAGTAGAACTGAGTTATTTGCTGCTTCAATGGCTTTATTGTTGCCATTTATCCATGTACCACTATAATCCTTATAGATTCTAGACAGGATACCAGTAATAACAGCTTACAATAACAATAATCAATAATACAGTTAGTTTACTCATTAAAACTAATAATAGACATAGATACCAATGGATCCACAGTTAGTCCCTGAAGACTTTCTGGGACATCCAGGTTTTTACCAACTTCCAAAAGGCTATGATAGTAAAGCAATCCTTGATTTAGGGTGCAGACAGTTCTAAAAACAGAAGACTGCTACAGACAACAATTTCCTTTCACCCACTCCCACTGCACCTCTTGCTAAATGTGCACTATTAATAGGTGATCTTTAGTTGTCTTGATTAGGTGGGCAGAATCTGTCAGGAGAAAGCAATCTCTACACAGTTTTAAAGTTAATGATCAGCACCTTAAATTGCACTTAAAAACATGCCGATGGCCAATGCAGCTCCCAAAGTAATGGAATGATGTCGTAGAAGCAAGTGGGCTTTCTGCTACCTAAAGTGTTGAGTTTTGGAAAATAGCCCATATTATAAAATTATATCAAGAATATGAATGATTGTACTTAATAGATCCTGTTTTTCAGGTAAGCTTACAAGTGGTTGAAGCTGAACTAAAGGTCTTCTAGCCACAGCTTTCACCTGCTTATTAAACTATAAGTTCAAGAGAATCTCCATGTTGCAGGATAAAGATGGTACTGTCCTGGAATCAGTAGACCTCTGAATTTATATTAATTCTATTTTGCTTGGATTGAGCTCTAGCGTGTTTTGCCTCATCCAGATCGGAACATTGGACCAGGGTTTCTACTACATTAACCACTGGTCCTGAGGTGATGAGGTATAGGTGGGTAGCACTAGCATTTTAATAACATCTCACTCCAGATCCGATTAGTTGTTAGATTTTTTTGTTTTTGCCCTGTAATTCATGGAGAAGTTTATCGTTAGAGCCTTCTAGCTATCCTGAATAAAATTATGTTATTTAAAGATTAAATGTGCTAAGCAATGATACCTACATCCTATTCCTTTTTTGGTTCCATATCTTTAATTCTAGTCCCATAGAAGCAAGTAACCTTTTAATACTATCACATTGAAAAGTAAATGAGAAAAGAAATCAATGATCTTAACTTTTGCACTATTAATTTAATAATTTGACCCCTGAAAACTGTGTGAGGTAAAATAATTGACTTTATTAATGAGTGAAATTAAACCTGTAACAGGAATTTTCTCATCATATGACATAGTTGTGTAAAGGTTGGAAATACATAAAGCAAGAAGAGTTATAAAATACAATTTTATGTATATCATATAGTTAATTATACAAAATTATAATAAAAACATTAAATAAACATTATTTTTATGAGGTACTACTACAAAGGTTTATTTTAAAGTAAATGGTTTTATCCCCAAGGAAACTATGAAATAGAGGCATAAATCTCCTTTGTTCTAGAGCTAAGCATTTCAAATGTATTCTGTATTAGTTTGGTATCTATAGTTTAGCATGCTCAGTTTGCAATAAAGCTTGGGTATTATTACTGGTGCAATAAGCGTATGTAATTTAGCTTGAAAGCCTAGAAAAAAACTTAAATCTTTCCATATAAAATAGGCATTATATTCTGTCTTTTAAATGTGCTAGTTACAAGCATATTATGCATAATTATTTTATCTCTCTTTGCTCAGTTCTGTTTTAAAAATACAGCTTAACTGTTGTTATCAAGAAAGTAATTTCCTTCATCTCCCAGGTTTGTGTTATATACTTTGAAAAAACAGCTACAGTTGTTTTATACTAAAATAGCGCAAATAGAATAATCTTATAGTAATTTTACTTCCTAACAACTTCTGGAATGATTGATTAGATCAGTTAATACTTTTTGTGAAGACAATCCAGTTTTACAAAATATTTTGTTATTTTTAAGTTTTATACCATGGTTACTTTCTTTTACTTATAAAATATGGTTTAGTGGGAATGAATTAATATGTATAATGTGTTGATAATTTCCAGGAATCTCTATGAAGTACAATGGTATATATGAGGTATTTAAAGTCATATAAACCTATTATTTAATTATTTACACTTTAATACTTGGAAAAAGAAGTGATACATTCTGATCAGATTGGATTTAATCCAAAGATACACATGATAGATAACATTAAATATTTTGAATGCTATTGATGATATAAACCAGATTTAAAAACATGGACTTTTTTTTACATATGGAGAATGCCTCTAATTGGAATGGCCTTTTTTATTTACAACTCTGAAAAATTAACTGATAAGAATTTTTCTTACATAGAAGTAGTGCTCAATTTACTGTCACTGGGTTTGTCAAAAACAGATAATGCCAGACAAATCTTATTGCATTCTTGGACAAAGTGACAAAGTTTTTAAATCTGGTTTATATCATTAATAGCATTCAAAATATTTAATGTTATCTATCATGTGTATTTTTGGATTAAATCCAATCTGATCAGAATATATCACTTCTTTTTCCAAGTATTGATAAAACTGATCACAATCTACGACTTGATAAGGTAGAAAAATGTGGGTCAGGCAGCATCACCACTAGATGGATTTGTAACTGGACAACCAACTGCACTCAGTGTGTAGTCCTTACTGGAACTGCATCTACATGGAGGGAAATAGGCAGTAGGATATTCCAAGTTTCTGCCTTAGGATCAGTACTTTTCAATATCTTCATCAATAATTTAGACAAGGGGATAGAAGTAGAACTCATCAAATTTGCAGATGACACCAAGTTAGCCAGTATTCCAGAAGATAGGCTCAATATCCAGAAGGATCTTGACAGACTTCAGTATTGGTCCCTACCTAACAAAATGAAATTCAACAGAGAAAAGTAAGGTTTTACATTTCGTCAAGAGAAACCAAATGTACAGGTATAGAATAGGTGGTACCTGGCTCAATAGTAGTAATTGTGAGAGGGATCTTGGAATCTTAGTGGACAATCACTTAAATATGAGCCAGCAATGTACTGCAGCTGCCAAAAAAAGCCAACACAGTGCTAGGCTGCATTAACAGAGGAATAGAATCAGGTCACATGAAGTGTTAATACCACTTTATAATGCCTTGGTAAGACCACACTTGGAATATTGCATTCAGCTTTGGTCACAATATGTAAAAGGTGTTGAGACTCTAGAAAGAGTGCAGAAAACTACAACACAGGTGATTAGGAAACTGGAGAATAAAACATATAAAGAAAGGTTTCAGGAATTGGGTACGTCTAGTTTAATGAAAAAAAGAACTTAGGGTGATATGATAGCAGTCTCTATCTAAGAGACTGCTATAAAGAAAAGGTGGGTCATCCTATTCTCCAAAACACCTGAAAGCAGGACAAGAAGCAATGGTTGGAAATTAGTCAAGGAGAAAACGAACCTAGAACCTTGTAAGGATAAATTTCCTTAATTAATCAGTGAAACAACTTGTCTCCAGAAGTTCTAGGTGCTTCAACACTGGAAGTTTTTAAGAAGAGATTGGACAACATTTGTCTGAAATTGTATAGAGTTTCCTGCTTTAAAAGGGGTTTGGATTATAAGACCTCCAAGGTCCCTTCAAACTGTTATTCTGTTAAATAAAAACTATGCTTAAAGTTGGTGTTTCAGCTTAAAAGAGTACTAGTTCTTCTTTTTTTTCTTCTTGTTTTCAATTAAAAGCAGAAACCAGTGAACAAATTAGCTGGGATCATCAAGTTTGGTGGGTACCCGTGGCTGCAGGGACAGTGGCAGCCATCCAAATGACATAAGACATTAAAGAACTGGAAAAAAAATGAGAAATGAAAGAAGTGAGCTAGTAGTATACCATCCCTTCTAAGATTATTGTAGAAATCTTTCTTACCATTATCACTGTAAATAGTTATTACATTTTGTTTTTGCTACTTACTCCTTTTCATGAACAAATATTCCTATAGTTGTAATCGAATTGAAAAATGCAGCTCTAGAATGGGAAATACATACTAAGTATTACAGTTGACCTAAAAGGAATCGGTAAGGTACTTTTTGTTTTCTGATTCAAGACTTTCCAGTAGATAATGTTGGCCTCGGATTGCATATTATTCAGTTCCAGGTTACAGGTTACAGTAGAATAAATATTTAGCACTCTCCAGGTTTAGAGCTGTGCAAATTCCCTTTAGCTCACAAGATTACAGCATGAAATAACCTATGATATTCACTATTCAACAGTCAGTCTGTACTAGTATAAACTCTTATTAGTTGCTGTTTGTAGCTAACTGGGTGGTCCTCCAAACATTATAATCAGCATGCACAATCTTTCTTATCAATGTGCAGTTTGGCACTATAAATTTATCTTTATTGTGTGGTAACAGCAAGGCTTTCCTCTCAGAGTTGTGTGAAACCGTCTGCAAATAGTTTCTCAAAAGTGACCATTGTGAATTGCATTTAGATTTGGATTTTCTTTGCAGCTATGAAGATATTCCCCTGGCAGCTAGCTGTAGTGGTGTTCTAATTTTTATTTTATTTCATTTCATTTATAAAGTTGGGCGGAGGGGATAGGCAACAGACTTATTTCTCCTCTGCAGCAGATTCTTGTTGTTGGAATGAGCCGTAACAGCTAAGCTGATTTTTTTTCAAATTGACATCCATTTGTATTGATTATTATAAACATATGCATGCTAGAAATAATTATAATGGACATTCAAAATTAGTTTGATGTTAGGTAGGCTATGAAAGTATTATGAAAATTGAAATAACACATATCCATTATTTTATTGGTTGCTTAAAAAGAAGTTTTGAAATACTGCTGTGAAATGTGTAATCCTAACCCATTTTGCTTCAGTACAAAATTACATTGTTTGTAAAAGGAAGCTGAAAATCAGGTTATTAAGTTGAGTGAAATATTACAGATAATTTAAAGCAAATTATTAAAGTAGTTTAAGTAAGTTTTCTTGATATGTATGTTTTGGAATGTTGAACATTCATCATGGAGTGAGAGTCTTTCTTTCTTTTCCCATTCTTCCCTTCTCTTTGGGTCTTCAGTGAAAATAAAGAATACCTCCCCCCCCCGACAGTAGGAAAAGAGTATATTGACCTGTTTCTTTTATGGTTCTTTTGAGAAGGTTCCACTTTTAGTGTGCAAGCACTGAGAGGATTTCAGAATTAATGTTCTGGATATCAGAAGACATCTTACCCCCACTTTTAGTTTTTGAAATACATGTCAGTCCTTAAGTTGGGTAGACAGCAGCACTAATCATATTAAGCACAGTCTCTAAACTCATGGGGAATGCATAATTAATTCATTGTTTTAGTTGTGCCCATTTACTGGTCAAAGGCAAGTAGGCCAGGCAGAGCTTCTCATGTGGATCAAAAGAAGAAAGCCAATGCACTGTTCAGTATGACATTGCTGTTCCCTCTTCCCACTAAATCTTATTTGTTACACCTCTGCCATGAGCCAAAACCATCAAGCAGTTTCCATTAAAGTGCTTGCCACAAAGAGGGCTAATTCAGTGTCAATTAGAAAAATGCTTCGAATGTGGGGAAGGGGTGCAATTAAAAAGAAGGATCTATTGATTTGTTACTAAGTCTCAATCTTACCCTTTTCCCTTTACCATTTCGCAGTCTTGTACCGTACTGAAAACTGTTTTTTCCTCACTTTTACCATTCTAAAAAGAAGCACATTAAGCAATACTCCCAAGCATGCCAACAAAAAATACTTGTGTAAAAGGGGTATACTAATAAACACTTACCTATTTATGAATTCAAAATTTGAAAAGTTATAAAGATTTTTTTCACAACTGTTTTGAACTCTGAACTATTCACTTCATTGCAAATTAAAATGAGAGAATAATAAAGTAATTAATGAAATGCATTTTAAAGTAATTAGAAGCAAATAAGGGTGTGACTAATAGAAAAAAGTCTGAATTCAGTTAAAAGTAAACAAAAGCAATTGCACAGAGAAGTGGTAAACTATCCTCTCTGAATGCACTTATATTAAGGCTAGATGGCCCTGTGATTGGAATATTTTAATTTATATTCCTCTTCTTGGATTTGATTTTCAGTGGTCTGATACCAGTGTTAAAAATAGAAGTCATGTTATTTGCTGAAAATTTAGTTTTGGAAAAAGATGCATGTTTCTGCCTGACTTTTTCTTACTGAGGCACAGATACGATAGTTGATGTGATCATCTTAAATTCAGTCTTGTCTTTCTTTCAGATAGATATAATGAACTGAACCAATATCTTAGTAATACAGATGGATTTCTCCATTTATTGCTTTTTTATTTTTGAAGTGAATGCAGCTTTGTATTATAAGGCATACAAACTTAAAATGTCTAGTATTGCAGCAAATGAAGAAGCTCTGGAATGTGTGGGAATGCTAGAGGCTGAAAATTTTATTCTGATGTTGTATCTCCTGGGTAACTGTTATTTGCTTGTATTAGTTTCTTTAATAGATTGGTAGTTGATTAAACAAGAGAAGTACTTGTTCATTGAAATGAAGACATGCAAAAAGTGTGATTTCCCCTTCCCCAATTTTTATTGGAACCATTCTTAATAAATTTGGTCCAAATTATTCCAATTGAGAATTTAGGATATATTTGTTCACAATCAGTTTGCTTCCCTCTCCCTCTCCCTCTCCCCATCCATCCATCTGAATACAGGTTCCCTTGGAAGTTTAAGCCCATGGCACACTGCACCAACGGATGCAAAGAGGATGCAAAACGGAGAAAAATGCTTACCATCCGTTGGAAAACGCGATGCATCCATTGTGTACTCACTGCGTACGTCTTTCATACACTCTATCCATGAAACATCGATGCATCCATTGTACTTCACTGCGTACGTCTACTTATACACTCTATCCATGAAAATCTGTCTACTGCTATTTCATCCGCTCAAAAAGTTTTGAGCTACACAAAACTTTTTGAGCGGACGATCTATATCCCACGGACAAATACAGGCAACAATGTTCTTCGTCAGTTGTCATCCGTTACACGTCCGATGTATCCTCTCGGCATCCTCTGCATCCGCGCAACTCACATCCGCTCCAGCGGAAAGCAGGAGGAAGCGAAAGTACGTGGAACGTCCACACAGCGTTAGTAGCACGGACATAAAGAAAGGATGAAAGCAGATGCAGCTCGGATATAAAGCATTAAAATGGACAAAACGTTTGTATATGGGACATGTCTCTGATATTTAGAATGTCTGGAGGATGTCTAGAGGTATGTGGAAGGACAACCTACCGAAACCGACATTTCTTATAAAAAGGGGGAGGAATCACCTGGATCTACCATCAGTCCAGCAGCCGTGGTGTGCACGACCTCTTCAGCCTTGCTCTTGCCTTCCATATCATCCAGTTGATCTCCACCATGGATCATCGCCACATCCTTTGGTAGCCGCATCATTCAACACGAGAACCAAGCCCTCTTCAGACTGTTTCACCTTTTCTACGCAAGGGAGAAGAGGAGACAGTCAAGAGCGTCTGGGTCTGAAGATGGATCGGGAGAAGAGTGGAGTTTGGACTCTATGACAAGCTGATGGTGGAGCTGAGGAATGAAGCCCTTCTGCATTCCATCTCTTCATGAGGATGCCACCAGCCATGTTTGACGAACTTGTGGAGCGTCTGAGACCCAGGTTGACCAAGGCAAACACCCAACTTCCATCCCAGCCTGGACCCTGGACTGAAGGTGGCACTGACTCTGTGGCACCTGGCCTCTGGGACCACGTATATAAACATGCAGTATGCCTGGAGTGTGCCCACACAACACCATCAGCATTGTGGTCAGAGAAGTGGTGCAGGCATCATCGAAGAATACGTGGAGGAGCTCCCAGTGTCCCACCACTGAAGAAGCTGAGAGAAAGTTGCCAGAACACTGGTTCAGAGGTGGAACTTTCCCCACACATTGGAGCCATAGATGGGAAGCACGTGGCCTGCAAAGCTCCACCCAACTCAGGGTCCAATTATTACAACTACAAGGCTTCTTCACCATCATCCTCTTCACCATGGTTGATGCTGACTACAAGTTCATGTACATCGATGCTCAGCAACGGGTAGCTTCAGATGCCCAGATATACAATGCCAGTGACCTTCAAGGATGGGCTGGAACGCAACCTCATCATGGGTTTCCAGATCCAGACTCCATACCAACGACACACAAGATGCGCCCTACTTCATCGTGGGTGATGACGCCTTCTCCTCAGAACCTACCTCATGAAGCCCTACACCTCCAGACTCTCACCCGTGAGAGAGAGATCTTAACTACAGCGTGTCCAGGGCAAGACGAGTGGTGGAGAACGCCTTTGGCATCCTGGCCAACAGGTACTTCCTTTGGCATCCTGGCTAACAGGTTCCAGGTACTTCTCACCACCATGCAGCAAAACCCAGGGACTGTGAGGAGCATTGTGGAAGCTTACTGCATCCTGACAATCTCATGCACAGCCGCTACCAGTGTTGCAGATCAGGATTGTGGACCGTAAACAAGGCAATGGGACATGGAGGCCTGGTGAATAGAGGCAAGGACAAAAACCTGATAGGACACTGTGGATGTGCGCAAGGCCCCAACAGAGCTTCACGTGAAGGGGAAGAAGCAGCGCACCTCCTGAAACACTGGTGCAACTCCCCAGCTGGAGCAGTGAGTGGCAAGACAGGATGATAGATGGTTAATGGATGCTTCCTTGAGCCTGTCTATACACTGATGAGATTGTGCATGTGTGTTGATGGCCCTACAATGAATAGGGCATTAAGAGTTTTGTTTATTTTGAAAGTTGTGTATCAATGAATGTTATGGATAATAAACGGCCATATGGTGTGCAGCTCTGGGAGGGTGGACCATACGTCCCACTATGCTTGCACTGGGAGTTTATATATCCACAGCATCCTTACCAATCCCACAATTATCCTACCTATCCACAGCTATCCATCCCACAGCTATCCTTACCCATCCCACAGCTATCCATCCCACAGCTATCCTTACCAATCCTCCAGTCCCATGAGGTTGAGAGCCCTTCATCAAGTACCTGGGATGTCAGGCACAAGACTGATGACAGGATGTTCTGACAAAGGGCTTGGCTGTGGGGTGGAGGAAGGAGGAGTGTAGTGGGCTGTCGGTCTGTAGCTAGGTCAGTGAGCATCTGTGGCGTCGCTGAACCTGGGTGTGGACTGGGAAAGGCTGCCTCTTGCTGTGGGAAGTCCTGGTCGTGGAGACTTGGTAGATGAGGGGCTGTTGAAATCCGTGGAAGGGCTGTGACATCGCCTGGGGTGGAGGAGCAGACCTGGATGTGGTAGAGCAGGTTCAGCTGGCGCTCCGAGAGGTGGTGCAGAAGAGCTGTGATCCTCTCCTTCATCACCTGGTACTGGGCCTCGGGCATGTCCATGAGGGTCTGGCTCACGTACGTGATGAAGGGCTTGCGGTTCGAGCATGGTATGTCGAAGTGGACCAGCTGGGAGAGGAGATCTGTGCTTGGTTTGATTGTGTCCCTGATTCTCAAGGACAGGTGGACTCTGTCCCTCCGGTCTGCCTCTCTGCCTGGCTTTCTGTGGAGGTGGGCTGGGGGTGGTTGTGGTTGGTCTCTGGTGGCTGGCCTCTTCTTGCTCCATCTGAGACAGGGGATCCTCCACATCCTCCGGCATGGGAGAGTGCAGCTGTTGGGGGGGGTCTCTGTCATGGGGCCTCCAAAACACCTGCTGGACATGGTAGCTGTCTCCTGGCTGGAAGAGGAGTGGGCTCTCTGTGGGCTGTCTGAGGGAGAGGGTTGACAGAGGGGCTGCTCCTCGGTGTGGATCTCACCTCCAGGAAGCTGACCTGGCCATGACATAGGTCTCCCGTCAGTGAGCTTGACAGCGGCCTGCCCGATTTTTCAGAGTGCAGCTTGCCATACCAGGTGTGCATGTGCTTCCACCATCCAAGGAGTACATCTGAATTGTTAGCCCAGGTCTCTCGCCTTCTCTCTCCAAGCTTGCCTGCTTTCTCTCTGGTGTCGCGATAGAGCCTGTGGCCATTCCTCCACAGGTACTCGTTCTCCCTCAGCATTCCAGCACTCCTCCTCATGGTCCTTGCAAATGGAGTACTTTTTCCTCTCTCCCTTTTCCTTCCCTTGCCTTCTTCTCCTCTGCAGGGGCTTCAGGGCCCTTCAGCAGCAGGGCTTTGAGGGCCTTGCGGCTGGCTCACCACAGCAGCAGCAGCAGCAGGAGAAGCACCAGCAGCACCAGCAGGAGAAGCACCACCAGCAGCAGCAGCAGGAGAAGCACCAGCAGCACCAGCAGGAGAAGCACCAGCAGCACCAGCAGGAAGCACGCAGCACAGCAACACCAGGAGCACCACCACCAGCAGCAGAAGCACCAGCAGCTTTCAGAGTCAGCGCCAGGTGGTTGGGATGGTTGTTCTGTCCTTCTTGCCAGCGGCAGGGACTAGGCACAGGCTTCCTCTTCTTCCCCATGGTGTTCTCTCAGATGTCTCTGGCAGCAGGTCTTTCCTCTGAATGTGACATGCTTGTGAGCTGCATCCTTTTATATCTGCTGAGCTGATGCAATTCATCCTCCCCGCATGCCAGTGAACGCTTTGCATCCACTACACATTCCGCTCGGATCCGCGATGCATCCTATATGGCATCCGGATGCATATGCGCATCTGCTTGCATCATGCTCCTTCTGCTACGCGTCCCGCTTTACTATTCTCTCCGGAAGCCCTGCGGATGTGTCACTCCACCATTCATTCCGCTCATCCGCTAGGCTTCCGTACGAACACATCCGCTCTTACATCCCTGCTACTTCCCCCCAGTCCGTTCCTTCCGTTCTGTTTCTGTTTCCTGTGTTAGTAAATTTTGGGCACTTTTGAGGGCTGGATAACAACAGATGGAGCACCCCTGAAATTTTGCTTGTCCGCTGTGTCCTTTTTGCATACATTTTGCATCCGTCGGCCAGTGTGACCTAGCCTTTAACTGATGCTTGAGGCTGTCCTTAAACGTTTTATTTATTTTATTTTATTTTTTGGATGGAATCTACATTGTTGTCAAACTAAAGTTGTCAACATAGATACCTTCTGAGTCTTAAAATCCTCATAGTGGGAGATCTATATTGTCTGGTCAAGCAGTGAAATAAGAAAGATACTTAAGATTCTCTTGAATTTGGGTATTCTGGGATTTATTGGATTTGGCTTGACCTCTAGATACTATTCAATGAGTAATTTTGAGAACAAAACCAGATGAACACTAATAATGCCCACCAATTATAAATGGCTTTAAAAATTGATTTGACAAATGCATGGAGATTTAATCTATCAAAATCTAAAAGTCATGGTGAACTATTACTTCTGATATGAGAGGCACAGGTGGTAGTTGTTCTCTTTCTATTGCCATATTGTTGGCTAGCGTGAGAATACAAAACTGAATTAAATGGATCTTGGATCTGAGACAGCACATTTTTTTCTGGTATGATTATTTGTATCCAGTCAGTATCTATAGTATCCATGTCAGGATAAAAGCTATGAAAAATGCAGTTATTGGGTAAAATATGTGAAGACCAAATTAACAGTGCAATGACTGGTAATGTATATTCTCATGATAGCTTTGTGTGTGCTGTGGGAGTGCAGGTTGGACAATAGAAAAAACTGTTTTAAATGAAAGCAAAGTTCTGTTTTTCCAGTAATGCTAGAAAGTCTTGTGCAGCTTCAGAAGGAATTTAATTGGCTATTCTAATTTTCTATTGAGATGTCTTTGTTATAAATAAATTTATACATTTCACAAAGATAGTGTAGTCTAGGAAATATTGATTAAGCATCCACATAATTAAATTAATTGTCTCATCTACAATTTCTTTCTTTTTTCTTTTTTTTGAAAATTTTATTTGGGTTTTCACAAAAAAAACATAATACAAATAAAACATCTTTTTTTGAAATGATGGATTCTGTGGGGATTTTTGTGGGGATATCCTGAAAAGAACAGAATTGGCTTTACTCAGGAACGAAGTTCACACTAAAAGATTCCAATTGGATCAGT
>BHFT01007476.1:0-17857 GCA_004320025.1 Laticauda laticaudata
TTGCATATGTTTTGCATCCGTCGGCCAGTGTGACCTAGCCTTAAGTTAACATTCTTTTTTTTCCCCCATTTTTTTTTTAAACAACAAACATAAACAAGAACACAAAACATAAAACCTTTCTTTCCATTTTACCGTGTGTTGGTCAGTATAGATCTTCTTGTGCACAATATCAACAGTCCTTCCCTTCTAACTCCATTATTAAAATTTATTTTACATGAATATGCATGTTATATTATTTTGTTATTAACTACTTATTGGACTATTGGGATTCAATATGGAAGAAATTGTAAAGGGTTCTAGGAATTACAAATTAACAACCTCTACAGCCTACAAAGAAAATTTTTATAAAATGTTCTATCGGTGGCACCTGGCCCCAGCGAGATTGGCTAAGGTATATCTCAACACAAGTCCAAAATGTTGGAAATATGGACAGAAAATCATATGTGGTGGTTTTGCCCCAAGACCAGGAAATATTGGGTTAAAATAAAGAACTTGCTGCAAGAGATTACCAAACTGAACTTAAAATGGAATTTTTTCTGTTAGGAATAATTACAGGCCAATACCCTAAAAAGATTAAATATACTATATTATATATTTTGACAGCAGCCAGAATAGCTTTCGCACAATTATGGAAAGGAGCCAATATTCTCTCAGAAGATCTAGTCATACAAAAAAGAATTGGAATGCATGGAAATGGATAAGCTCATTGAAAACGAAAGATAAGGAAAATTCTGAATATTACACATTATGGGATAAATAGTATGAGTGGCTAAAAAATAGATTTAAAGATTAGGAAGAATGGATTATTGTAAATAAAGTAAGAACCTTAAGAGATTGTTAACTTAGATATATATATAATAAGGTATATAAGATTATGTATTTGTTGATGTATATAATAAGGTATATAATAAGGAATGTAAGATATATGTAAAATATAAATGAGATTTGTAGTTTTGAAAAATGTAATAAAAATGATTTAATAAAAAATGATGATATCACAAACATGTGCAACATAATCAGAGACTATCAAGTGTCAACCATCTTCCCTGATGAAATACTCAACATTTCCCGCATTGGCCCAGGGCTCAACAGAGGCAGCTTGGTGGCCCCGTGCTTCTGCAGCGTCGTATGCAAAAATGAATCAAGCAAACGTAAATTCATTTACTCAATAAATTTACTTGCCAAGAGCAACACCAACCATAAGAACCTTCATTCTCGTCCCAACCTAACTTTACAGCAATGTGTACGATCCTGTGAACTATACTCTGAGCTCAGGACTCCATGAGCTGGGAAATACTAACCTATAGATTGACTACAATGCAGAATCAAAAGCAAGACCTACAACTTACGACCCAAAAACCATCACCCCAACATCCAATGTTAGGCATGTATGCCCCTTACTTCCTCCAGACCCACTACCATATTATCTTAAATGCAAACTATACAACGCAAGAAGCCTCGGAAACAAAATGCATGAATTCCTCATCTTACTAAGCACGGCCACATTTGACATTATATTTGTGAGACATGGTTGAATGCATCCTTTCCAGACTCCATTACCACAGTAAGAGAATATCACATTTATCGGTCAGAACGTGAAATCTATAGAGGAGGCAGAGTTGGTATTTTCTATAAAAAAATCTCTAAATCTAAAAAATATTCAAATTACACAGGAGCTTGCTCTACCAGAGACCATCATCTGTGAACTGTCCTTAAATACCTCATCTCCTGTAATGACCCATCTAGGTCTAATTTCTGAGTGTATGGAGCATTGAGGGGACCACTGATCTGAGCTCTTGCTTTGTGGACTTGTAAGAGATCTCTCCCTAGAAGCAAGATTATCTTAGCCTGAGAATCAAACTCTGGTATCAGGTACACTTTGCAGTTCAAATGTTGGGTGGCAAATCGCTGTATCTGGTGTTGGGATTTCAAATCTATGTTCAGGAATGTGGTTGCATTCAATAAGAGTTGGTAAAGACAGGCATGTTTTTCCATCTGTGAACTTGATTTGGTAACTAGGTGCCCTTCTCACCATCTCCACAATTCATTCACCAGAATATTGGGGCCTTTATGCCAAGATATTGAAGAAGGTTGAGCTGGCTAAAGACTTGTTACTTTGGTTGTCTAGAATAGCATAAACTTTAATGGCTTTGACATTTTGGCCTGCTAGGTAGACTCTGACCAAATAGATTTTTGAACAGGATCTGCCATCCACAGTTCCTTTGCAGATCTCTATGTATTTTGAAGTTATTTCTGTTGTGTTGGTAACAGCATGTTCTTCCTCCCCGCCATGCTCACCGGCACTGTGTGTTATAAAGTTCATGGAGATGGCCCTGGGTGTAAAGCTATCTTGTGATCTGTGTTGTCACATTGTCTGCATTTTACACTGACCTTCCAGTCCTTGGCAAAGTGAGGGACTGATGTCTATGGAGATTCTCCTCCATGCTGCTGCGAGAATCAGGATGGGTTAGACTCCTCCTGATGATGTCATCAAGCTGGGTCTGCCTTATATAAAAAGACAGCCTATGAGAGTGATCCCAGCTTTGACTCAGCTCCTTTTGCCTGTGAGCTTGTGTCTCTGAAAGCGTTATTCATTTAATCTACAACCGCAGTAGGAAGCTAGATCGAGCTTCAGACACTGCTCCCAGGGATGCAGTGCAGCGGTGCCTTCAGGAGAGCGGGGCTCCGCTCTCCTGCAACACTGAGGATTTGACATTGCCAGCCATTGGGAGGGCCCTAAGTAGGAAAGCCATCCAGCCTCCCACGCAGCCTCTCCCTGATGAACACAGTCGGCTTCAATCGTAAAGATTGGGTCTATAGATAAAGTGCCAGCCAGCTGATCACCTGGCTCGGGCAGCTGCTTTTGGCTGCAACAGCCACTCAGGGCTTGCAATAGCCTGAAATCGGGGACAGAAATCCTTAGCCTCTCAGGGCCTACAATAGCCTATAGAGAGGCAAAGACCACAGAAGGTGCAAGTGGCCATTTTGGGGACAACAGTTCCTTCACGTACATGGTGAGTGGCCATTTTAGGTGGCCTCATGATCCAACAGTCAGCTCCAGAGCCACCATCCTTCAACCTCTGAGGAAGGCCACCGCCCCTCAATAGGCAGCACATATCCAGGTTGCTCTAACACCTCTTGTACTGGACCTATTTTACCATGGATCAAGACAATGCCTAGGCAGTTCTTTCTGGCCCAGAAGCAGAAAACCTCCAACCAGCCAAGAGAAAGAGATGCAGACAGTGCACTCAATCTATCCAAAGGGAAGTAGCAGCTAAAATCAGAGCTAAGCCTCTGCCCCCCCCAAAAGGTGTCCCAGGCTAAACTCAAGGCCAAAAAACGGAGGCATGCTGCCTTACAGAGGCAGTTTAACAAAACCATAGAACAGATGAGAGGGCAACCCAATCAGGTCTCCCAACCTGGGGATCCCCATTCTAGGGGGGTGTCAGATATCCCAGGTTCCTACAGTCACTATCAATCCTGGTCCCCAGACGCCTTCGACCTGTCTTTAAACAGCATTACTTAAAGCTCTCCTTAACAAGGCCCTGGTCACAGCTCATCTTTCTCCCGAGTAGGTTACCCCTGAACCACAAGGGAAACCAGCTAGGTATGGAGATTCCTCTTTTCTCCAAACCCGTAGTTTCTGCTGAGGTTCTTCCTAACTCGGATTCCTGGACCTTTAGTCAAGGAACGAGTAAATTCCTCTGCCTGGTAGTTGGCCCTCGACCCATGACTGGCAGATTTTTAGCAATGTTTGGATTTCCACTTGGCTAATGCGCTGGCATGCCCTCAATTGATGCTCCTTTTGTCGCCTCCTCTCCTCTGGACCCCCACAACCCAGAGGACATTCAGGCTGACCCAGTGCTCCAAGCAATCATCAAGCAAGCTCTGCGTGGGGCTGTCTGAGGCTTCGACGACTGCATCTTTTTTCAACAAGGTATCAATCATTGGATGTCTTTGCTGCAGGACTGCATACCACTATCCGATCTCAGGTCCCACGCTAAACAAGATTATAGCAGTAAGAATTTATGGCATATGTCACCCTTAACTCTCGCCAAATTTTGCTTGCATAGAGCCATTGGCTCCTTCAGTGGCAAGTGAGAAGGCCGTGGCTCCGGAATTGGTGGCGGAGTCACACCAAATGGAAATTGGCTTCTGCTCCTATACAGGTGAAAAGCTCTTTGGCAATGCACGAGAGCCATTCTCTCAAAACCAAGGACAAAAAGGAGGTGCCTTTCCTCCACAGGAAAGAAGGCAGACTATTGCCCTACTCCTTACGTCTACTCCTTTCCGAACCAAGACTAATCCCATTTTTCAGGTGCAAGAGTTCTAATATCCCAGCACAGGTTGACTTGGCTCTTCACCCAAATGGGAGAGATCAATGACGGATGCCTTGGTATCCACCACAGTCGTATGTGGTTTAACAATGGAATTTTCTTACCCCCCCCCCCCGAAAATTTTGTGTTCTGTCCAGTCTCATGGGATAGTTCAAAGAGAGCTCTTATGAATTTGGCCATACAACACCTAGTGGACATAAGGGTTATTCAACCAGTCCCCAAACATCAATGGGGACATGGCTTTTATTCTCATCTTTTCATGGTCCCTAAGACCTCAGGGGGATGATGTACCATTCTTGATCTAAATTTTTTGAATGAGTTTATCCCATACAGGCATTTCAGACCCTGCATTCGATTCTAGAGAGCATTCAGGAGGGCAACCTCCTCTCCTCCATTGACCTCACAGAGACTTACCTCCTTATCCCCATCTGGCCTCATCATCACCAGTTTCTCCATTTCTGTTACCAGAACTCCCACTTCCAATAAATGAAGCCTTTCCCTTCAGGCTCTTGTCACCATTAAGAGTCTTAACAAAGGTCCTAGCAGCATTGGTGGCTTCGCTCCGGTCGGTTCCAGTGAGAATCCAATGCTACCTGGACAACATTTTTATATAGTCGTTGTCCATCCAATCCACCCATCAAGACCTACAAGCTACACTGTACTGTCTCCAGAACCACGGCATCAACACCAAGGAAAGCCATCCACCCCCTACAACCAGAATACTCCACTTGGGAGCGGTCATTGACACAAGTCTTTCTGTGCCAAGTCTTTCTTTCTCCAGATTGGGGGAGAAGCCTTACTGACATCATTGGTCAGGTTCAACAACAGCACACTGTTCTCCTGTCACAGCTGTTCACACTACTGGGGAAGATAATATCATGCATCGGGATTGTCCCTTGGGCACGGCTTCACTCCCGATCTCTTCAATGGTTCCTGCTCCCCTTTCAACGGGCAAGGACCAGCCACAAATTGATCAGAGTGATCTTTTCTACTCTGACCCGATGATCCTTCAGGTGGTGGCTCTCCCCAGCATTCTGGAGGGGTCACCTGTTGAAGTATTCTCCATTAGGAGAATGAGTGCATTCAGGGAAATATAGTGAGAGTGGTGATGAATAACACACAACCAGCACACAGATATACTGAATAGTAAAATGTAAGTTTTTACTTCTCATAAACAGGTAAATATAGTACAACAAAGAGTCCAAATCACACATGGTTAAAGCAGTATTCAAAACAATCAGTCCAGGGATAATCCAAAAATGAAGTCCTTTTCCTTACCAGTATTATAAACAAGGTTCAGTAAATGGAGTTTGCAAACAGTTGCAAGACTCACAGCAATTCAAGCAGAATGTTGATCAGGCAAAAGGCAAATGCAAGAAGAACAAACCAGGTTTCTGGCTCCATCTTATGGCCATTGGAGGAACCTCAGCCAATTACAGCATTCTCTTGAAGATACAACAGTATTAAATGACTATCCTGGTTTATATATTGCCAACCCAACTGTTAGGTGACTATCATTCTAAACATTCTTCCCTTTGGGTAGGACAATATATACAATCTTACAGTTTAAGTCCATATTCCTCACAGCAAGTCTTATGTTTTACAGTGCCTTGGGCTTTCGTAAAATGATCAGCAATGTTATTCCCTGACATGCAGTACTCCAGTATAATCATTTTACTTTGAACACATTGTCTCACATTCAGATATTGTAGATCTGTGTGTTTTGATCTTGTCTTTACAGCAAGATTGGAAGCCATCTGAATTAATGATTGGTTGTCCTCATATACAACTATAGGTTACTTTACATCGATTCCCATGTCTATCATTAGTTGTTTATAACTTATTAAGTCTGTACATAATAGAGACAAACATGAGAATTCAGCCTCCATTCTTGATAAGCTTAGATGTTTTTGTCGAATAGGCCACCATCCAATTAACATCTTTTCTAATAACACTACAGTACTTGACGTTGATTTATGTGTAGGTACGTCTGTAATGAAACTTGCAGCAGCATATGCAGTTAAACTGAGTTCATCCTTAGGCCCCAAATATTATGCATAATGCAGCGTTTGTTTAAGATGCTTAAACATGCTTAAGGCCCGGTCCCACTGGCCGATGGACGCAAAACGTACGCATAAAGGACACAGCCAACGAGCAAAATTTCGGGGGTGGCTCCATCCATTGTCATCTGCTCCAAAAAGTGGTGAAAATTTGCATAAAAGAAAAGAATGGAAAAGTAAACCGACGTGGGGGTAGTATATCGTAGCGGGGATGTTAAAAACGGGCATAGTTCAATAGGAAGACCTAGCGCGATGGAAGCGGATGACCACACTTCCGAGGGTTCCGGGGAAGAAATTTCAAAAAGTAAAAAAAAGCGGAAGGAGCAGAAAAAGCATAAGTGAGAATGAAGCGGAGCATCACATACGCCTATAGGAAACAAGGGGAAGCCGCGCGAATGTATATCAGAGATAGCAAATGCGCTGCGTGGGGAATGAATTGCGTCAGCACACACAGACCTATAAAAGGACTGCAGCACGCACCCCGCAGTCAGCCAACCCACCGGCGAAAGACTGCCTGCAGACTACATCTAGCAGGAATGCATGAGCTCTCGTCAGTCAGCAGAAAGAAAGGAAAAAGCCCAACGTGGCCCCCTACCCCCTCATTTCAAGCCCTGGAAAGGTGAAGAAGGGCAGAACCAGCAATCCCACCACCCTGGCACTAACTTTGAAAGCTACTCCTGCCATAGACCTTCGCTGCATGTGGTGGACCAAGCCACCAAGGCCCCTCAGCACTAAAGTCCTCGCTGCTGAAGGCCCTCGCTCACTCAAGCTCGAAGGGCCTGCCAACAATCTCCAGAGCACGGATCTCGGAAGCCCCTGAAGGCCCTGCTGAAGCCCCTTGCCAGAGAGGAAGAGGCAATGGGAAGAGAAAGGGAGAGAGGAAACAGTACACAGTACGGAGGAGCATGAGAGAGGTGTGGAATGGCTTGAGGGAGATAGAGTACCTCTGGAGAAAGAGGCCCATAGACTGGTATCAGGACACCAAAGAAGAAGCAGGCAGCTTGCAGAGACAAAGCAGAGAGCCTGGGGTACACTGGCAGAAGTACTCCGTAGGACTGGTGGAGAGCACAATGCCACACTCTGGTAATGCCAAGCTACACCTCAAGAAAATCCGGGCAGGCCACTGTCAGCTCACTGACCAGGAGATGTACGTCATGGCCAAGTGCAGTTTCCCTGGAGGGTGAGGTCCGCCACCGGAAGGAGCAGCGCCTCTGAGACCCCTCTCCTCAGGACAGCCCAACAGACAGCCAGTCCTCTCCAGCCAGGAGCCCTCTACCACTGATCCAACGCAGGTGTCTTCCAGAGGACCCCACAGCAGAGACCCCCTCCAACATGCTGCCCTGCTGTCCAAAATGGAGGAAGAAGCCAAGCAGCCACCAGAGGCCAACCCACCCCCAATCCCCACCGCACCCACCCCGCTTCCAGAGGATGCAGGCAGATAGGCAGACTGGGCAGGGCCAGAACCAACAGTGGTGTTGTTGGAGAATCAGGCGACACAATGAAAGACCAGCACAGAATTTCTCTCTCAGCTGGTCCACTTGACAAGCATCCTTGGGCCAGAATATCTTCAATACACCTACGTGACCCAGACCCTTGAGGGAATCTGCCCGACAGGCCTCAGTACCTTAGGTGATTGAAGCAGACGATTCACACAGCACTTCTTCACGAACCCTCAAGGCCCAGCTGAAGCTGCTCCTACCCATGGTCCAGGTCAGCCTCCTCCACCCCAGGCGATTCACAGTGCTTTCCATGCCTTTCAACAGCCCCTCACCTACCAGGCTACGACTACCAGGGACTTCCCAACAGCAGAAGCCATAACTTCCCAGTCCGGCACAGGTTCATTGGATGCCACAGACGCCAGTCCTCACCCAGCTGAACGCAGACAACCCACTAAACCTCCTCCTTCCTCCACCCCACAGCCAACCATCAACGGACAATCTGTGATCAGTATGTGGGCCTGAACATCTCATAGTCCTTGATGAAGGGCCCTCTCAACCTCATGGGATGAGTCAAGCTCTCGGATAGCTCCTGAATACACGCATCCAACCTTGTTTGTACCACTCGGGGCCAAAGCACCCCATGAATGCCTCTAGACCAGCACTCAAAAGCACAGCCACACTCCACAGTCCCTGCACGCTTAACAGCCTGAGACCATGGACATAAACTCAGAGTGACTGAAACTAGTGTCAGAGACTGAGTTTTACTTGTTAAGTTTATCTTTGCTTAATACAGTTTATTGGTTTCATTTTTGCTTATTTAATAAAGTCAAGAATTTAACTATGAAAGTTAAAAAAGGGTTATCTTTGCTAATACATTAGTATTACTTGTTCATTTTTTTTACTTAATACAGTATGTGGTGAAAACTTTGAAAAAATGGTTAGCCTTTGCGATGCTTGTGGGATAGATAAGGATAGTTGTGGGATAAACCCTCCAAGTGCAAGCAATAGTGGGACTGTATGTCCTCATCCCCAATCGCCACACATATTGGGGACCTTTATTATCAATACAGTTTATTCATTGTTGCAACAACATTTCAAAATAAACACAAAGCTCTTTTTTAAAGCCCTATTCATTGTAGACCACTCACCAATACATGGCACAATGGACAGCCTTTCAAGGAAGCATCCGATTAATACATCTATCATCCTGTTCTGTGCCACTCCCACGCTCCCAGCTGGGAGTTTGCACAGTGTCTCAGTAGTGTTGCGGCTGCTTCTTCCCCTTCACTGAAGCTCTGTTGGGGCCTTATGTACATCCACAGGCTGTCGTATCAGGTTACGTCCTTGCCTCCATTCACCAGGCTCCATGTCCCCATTCCCTGTTGATGGTCAACAAGTCTGTTTCTGCAACACTGGTTAGTGGGATGCCGCATGAGATTGTGCAGGATGCAGCAAGCCTTCACAATTGCTCCTCACAGTCTCTGGGTGTCATGCTGCATGGTGGTGAGAAGTACCTGGAACCTGTTGGCCAGGATCCTAAGGTGTTTCTCCAGCACCTGTCCTTGCCTGGACAGCCTGTTAGTTGAAATTCCTTTCTTCACGGTGCAGGTAACTTGAACTGTATGGCTTCATGAGTAGGTTTCTGAGGAGAAGGCATCATCAACGCAACGATGAACGTGAGGCACATCTTGTATGTCCATTGGGTAAGGCGGCTGGACCTGGAAAACCCATGATGAGGTTGCGTTCCAGCCCAGATCCTTGAGGTTCACTTTTGTTGTATACCTGGCCATACTGAAGCTCACCCGCTGCCTGAAGGCAATCGATTGTAGTGAATTGTAAGTCAGCATCAAACCATGGCAAACGAGATGATATTGAAGAAGCCCTTGTCGTTGGAATAAGTGGACCCTGAGTTGGGTGGACTTGTGCAGGCACGTGCTTCCATCTATGGCTCCACATGGTGTGGGGAAAAGTTCCACTTCTATACCAAACTTCTTCTGCAAGTTTCTCCAGCCTTGTTCCAGTGGGTGGGCACCTGAGGAGGCTTCTCCACGTATTGTCAATTGATGCCTGTACCACTTCTCTGACCACTTTCCTGATGCCTTGTTGTGTGGCAGCCCCTTCCATGCATACTGCATGTTTCTGTACGGGTTCCAGATGCCAATGCCGCCACAGTCAGTTGCTCCTTCAGTCCGGGTCCAGGTTGGGACGGAGAAGTTGGTGCTAGGCTTGGTCAACCTGGGTCTCAGCGCTGTACAAGTTGTGTCAAACATGGCTGGTGGCATCCTCAATGAAGTGATGGAATGGCACAAGGTCTTCATTCCTCAGCCACCATCCAAACTGGTCATACAGTCCAAACTCCATTCTTTCTCACGATCCATCTCGGACCCACCAGACTCTCTGGAGTTCCTCTTCTCTCCTCTGTGAAACTTGATACAGTCTGAACAGGTTTTGGTTCTGGTGAGTGATGAGTGCAGCTATCTACGGGACTGTGTCATCATCCATGGTGAGAGAAAAATTGTGATGTTGAAGACCAAGACCACAGCGGTGATGAGGTCTGTCCACAATGGCTGCTGGACTCATACTGAGATTCTGATGATTTTCTCCCCCTTTTTTATAGAAAATATCGGTTGTCCACTAAGTTTGTCCTTCTACATACTCTAGACATAGCTACCAGACATCCTAAATATACGAGATACATTCCCAGATACAAAAAAGTTTTGTCCGTTTTTAATACTTGAAAATATGAGAATGCATATGTAATATCATTGCATTTCTGGTGCTACTACCGCTGTGTAGACGTTCCGTGTACCCTTTTGTTTCTCCCTCTTCATTTTCAGCTGCGCGGTGTGAGTTGAGGGGATGGCCAGAGGATGCAGAGAGGAATCAGCGGAAAGGTTTAACGGACTGATAACAGACCGTAGAACGTTTTTGTCGTATATGTGCAGATGTACATCATACGTCGAGAAAGTTCATACGTTTCACAAAGTTTTTGTGCAGCGTTGAACAATTACTCAAGATAGGATAAATCTACCAATTAAGATGATTTAAATGTTTTTTATCAAAAACAGCGACTGTGCACATCACTGTGGCTAAACTCCTGGCTCATTGGTGTCTTACCTGGCTTACAAAAGTTCCATTTTAAAGATTCTTCAGTAACTGGTTTAATTTTATTTGCCTGTGAGATTTTTGTAGCCTTCCCTTAGTTTTTAATCTATTTTTCAACCAAGATGACTGATTAATCTCACCTAAAATGTTTGATATTTAAATTTCTTCCTCTGACCAGTGAAATACATCCAGTAGCTTCTTGGCTCAGTTTTAAGTGATTAAGCTATGTCATTCAGTGAACCAATAGGCAACCAATGAAAACACCACCATCACTTTCCTTTTTGAATAAGCATGGATTCACCATGCCACTCCAAAACCTCTTTGTTCATTCCTTCACTATGTACTGGTTCCATTCATAGACTAATTGCTTCAAGCCATAAAGAGCTTCTTTTTTTTAATCTCCAGCAATCAGTTTTGTTATCATTTTTATCCCAAAAGCCTTCTTTAAAATATATAGATGTTGCAACGGTTCATGTAGATATGCTGTCTCAACAACTAAAGGTGATTGTGTATTTCTCTTAGCTGCCCACACTAATGCTGCTCATAATATGTTAGCTTCAAGACTAAGTGGAAACACCTAATCAGTCGTTGGCTGACTGATCGACCCTTGATGACTACTAACCTGAGCTTTAGTAGGTAACATCCCATCCATTACTGTCTTATTTTATAAATCCTTACACCCTATGGCATTGTTTACCTGGTGGTAACCTGACATTTTTCATATACCTCCAACCTTTGTAAGCGTTTCAGTTCCTTATCCATGCTTCTGCCAAACAGCCTGATCCGTTATCAGGATAGTTTCAGTTCATTGTATGTTAGTTTAAAGAACTTATGTTCTTGGCATGGTATACTAGCCTGATATCTTATCTGGTGGTCCGTGTTATGCGGGTTGAACATCTAAGGCAAAAAACCTCAGGGCTTACTGGTGTACTCTCACCCGTTCTACCTGTACCGTGTTCGTCCTTTCTTAATGGCTATTGATGGTTTAACTACTCTCAATGCATTAGGGACTACTTGGTGTTAATAACAACCTCATTGTTGGAAATTCCTGTTTAGTTTATTCGCACCCAAACGTGGCTGCAAGAAATTTACAACTAGCCACACTAGTAAACATTAGCTTGCCTGGAGCCCAGAATACTAAACGATCTATTGATTGGCCTCGTACCTACGAAAATAATTTCCATAAGCTTATGTTGCCTTTCAGTCTTACTTGGGAGGGAATATGCACTCAGCGGTGGAGCTCCAAATGTGTAGGATAAATTTGGTTTTCTGCCATTGCCAATGAGTGATTGGCAATTCACCAGTTGTAAATTCACCACATTGTTTAAAACATGGTCGGCACACATTATGGCTTCAACCCCACAGGATTTCAGGCAACATCTGAATCGGATAACATAGTGGAGCCATGGCTTGCAACGTTTTGCCCTCCCTCATTCTATATACGAAGTTATGTTGTGGCCTCTAAGGGAGAACGGCTTACGCTCTGACCACCAGCCATTTCAACCGTTGTTTGGATCTAGTGTTATTATCAATTAATCCCATATCTGTAAGTTAAGGTAATTACCCCTATGTCTCATTTCTTTCAGAAAGTCTTAGCCAGTAAAGAAATGTTGGAACGTTTCTTTTTTTTTTCATTAGATAGCAGAAACGCGTATCATGATAATGGTCCATTAGTACGTCAAAACATAGCAGCAGCTTCCCAAACTGAGTTTTTTTAGGGCCAAATTATGTCAGCCAAAACCTCTAAGGTTCTTGGTTTAAACCCATTAATTCCTGTTTCCAGGATAACCTGCTTTTCTCCTGATTACGGATTACAGTTTAAGTACTTGCCTAACAGGGTTTTAATTTTTACTCCCTCTGACAATTTGTCAGTTTGTTTCAGCATTTTGAAATTAATGTGCCCAGACGTCTATGCAGTATGTATACTTCGCATGTGGGCTTACATTGTTATAAACCGAGTAGCCATCAGCAACTGGCATCGCATCACATATAAATCATTTCTCTTAAATAGGCAAGTAACACTTTCACCCTTTTCTCTATTATACAGTTATCTCCCCTAATGGTACTCCATAACCAAGATTAATTAATTAAGCCCTTACTGATATCAAATTAATTTCAGTTTTGGTTAGCACATAACATAGGGTAAATGTTATATTATATATGAACAATACATGCAGTAACCTTCACAGATACAATCAAATATTTTTAAATTCTTTGCTGTATCATGTAGATCTCCCAATAAAAATATCTCTGGTTTTAAAATCTATATGCTTTTTAATTATTTTTCCAACCACGTGTGGATTTTAGTCCAATATTTTTTTGCATCCGACAAGTCCACCACATATGGTAATATGAGCCAGGTATCTGATGACATTTCCAAATCTTTCGGATTTATTCTTGAACATTCTTGCTCTTCTTGTTCGGGGGAAAATGCCCATCTGTAAAACATCTTATACAATTTTCTTTAAATGCTGTTGACGTGTCATTTTATAATTTTGAGACCACAATTTTTGCCATTTCTCTAGATCAATCCATATCCAAAATTCTTCCCCCAAGCAATCATAGTCTCTTTAACTTGTTCTTCTTCTAGTTTAATTTCTAATAAATATCCCATAGTTTTTTAATCACCTTTTCATCAGTACTGTCAAAATCTTATCTAGAATCAGTCATTTATATAGAAACCTTGTTTTAGAATCTTTATCATATCTTGAATATATTTGCGCATAGAAAACCAATTCATCTTTATACTTGTTCCTATAGTTTTTGCATAGATTTAAGTTCACCCTTTTCATTCAAATTTCCCTATCTAACTGTTTGTTTCTTTTCATGTTATAAGGATAAGAAAATGCTTCAATATTGATAGCCAGACTGGAATTTCAAATAACATTGTCTTTTATTCTTCTCCAGTTTAACCACAGAGACTCCGTATATAATGTCTTCTAAAGTACCCCTGTGTTTTTAGTTCCTTATACCATAAAAAAAGCATACCCAACAGATCATGACTTCTCTAATCGTCAACAATCTAGTATTTCTTTATGTTATCCATTCCTTAACCCACATCAAATTTGTAGCTTTGGTAATAACTCTAAATTAGGCAACCAAATTCTCCTTTTATTCTAGCATCTTGCAAAAGTTTTAACTTTATTTCGTTTTCTTACCTTGCCATATATATTTCAACACAATTTTATTTAAATCTTCAAAGTAGTCTTTTCCAAGCCTAATTGGATTGTTTGAAACAAAATATAAAATTCTGGGTAATATATTCATCTTGATTGTTGATATTCTCCCTATTATAGACAGTTGTAAATTTTCCCATTTCACCAATCTAGTGCTATCTACTGTTTAAGTTTATATAATTATTCTCTTTAGTGTACTGCATCTTGCTTATCAAGTATATCCCCAAGTACTTAGATCTTATT
Organism: Laticauda laticaudata; assembly: GCA_004320025.1. Taxonomy (NCBI): domain Eukaryota; kingdom Metazoa; phylum Chordata; class Lepidosauria; order Squamata; family Elapidae; genus Laticauda; species Laticauda laticaudata. The sequence continues at coordinate 14,361 of BHFT01007476.1, forward strand.
CGTAACCTGAATTTTCAATAGGTCTGCCAGTTCTTCCTTTTGTCTTGATAGATATTCTTTTCAAGATCTTTGTCTTATCTTTATTTATTTCAAACCAGCCACCTTTCCATATTGTCTCTATCTTTTTCTATCAATTTTGATGCTGTTTCTAGTGGGTCTTCTAAGATGAAACCAGATCATCTGCAAATACTTGCCAACTTAAATTATTCCTTTTTAATTTTCATCCCTTTATATTTCTTTTCATTTCTAATATTTCTATTTAGACTTCAAAGTTAACAGAAACAACAGAAGTGATATGGCACCTTGTCTTGTTCCTTTTCTTATATGATAGAGTCTGTCAGTTCTCCTCTATCATTACCTTTGCTGTTTGCTTATGATATATAGCTTCTATTGCTTGAATAAATTTGCCCATCTGTTCCAAAATAATAACTGAATCTCCAGTTCACATTATCAAATGCCTTTTGTGCATCTAAAAATAGTCCAAAGCCATTTGTTTTTCAGGTGTGCCTCATAATATTCCAAAGTGCCAATATTACTCTCATATTATCTTTAATTTGTCTTCTTGAGCAGAAATCCATTTTGGTCAGGATAATAAATTATTATAAAATATTTTTTGAGTCTCTTCTGCCAATATTGACGTAGCAAAAAATTTTCATAATCTGCATTTTGTAGGGAAATAGGTCTGTAGTTCTTGATTTGTAATAGGTCAGCCTCCTCTTTTGGGACAAGTGTAATATAAGTTTCTGACCATGATTTAGGTATCTTCTTCTTTAACATAACTTCATTTATAACTTCTAGCAATGGAAGATTCAATGAATCTTGTAGTGTTTTGTAAAATTTTGCCAGAGGTCCACCTGGGCCTGGTGCCTTTCCATTGTTTTGCTTCTTAAGTGCTTCAGTTAACTCCATCATCATGGAGTTAATGCTTTCTAACATTATTTCAATGTCTTTAGGTATCTTGGGTAGATTAGCATTCCGTAAGTACTGTTTAACTCTTTCATCATCAATATTCTCCTGTGTGTACAATTTCCCATACTTCCACAGCAAACTTGGTCTTGATCATCTATTTATTGCAATATTTTCCTTGATTCATTCTCCTTTCTCAGTTTATATGCGAATCATCTACCTGGTTTATTTGCATCTTCAAAATAGTTCTATTTCGCATCTCTGATTTTCTGTGCTAATTCTGCTTTTTCCATTAATCCCATTTTATGTTTAATTATATCCATTTTTAACTTACTGTCCTTTTTCTGTGGCATTTTCTGTAACTCTTTTTCAAGTCCTTTATACTCCTCCTCTAATGTCTTAGAGGCTATCTTTTTGTGGTATTTCTTTTCCTTGTATAGTCTATTGTCAAGCCTCTGGGATATGCCTTCATTGTATCCTGTACATTCTGGATTGATGTATCTTCTTTTTTATTTTCTTTTTTTAAAAAGGCAGTTCTTTCTCCATCCTCTGTATGTAGTCTTTTTCTTTTAGTATACTATTATTTAATGTCCATCTAGATCTTCTTCTTTGTCCTTTCCATTTAATTGTCATTGGATTATGATCTGACTAAGTACTTGTTTCAATATTTATTTCTTGGATATTAGCCAACAATTCTGTTGATATCCATATCATATCTATTCTGGAGCATGATAAATGTCTGTTTGAATGGAAAGTGTATTATTTAGTCTTAGCATTTCTTTCTCTCCGTGTATCTTTTAAATTTATTTTATCTATCATTTAAAAAAAGGATTTTGGGAGAGTCTTTCTGTTTTGCTTTGTTGTTTTCTGTGTTGTATAGTCCAATCTATTGTGTACAATTCCATTAAAGTCTTTCATTATAACTATATTAGTATAGTCCAGTTCAATTATTTTCATATGTAGTTTTATATAAAATTATTCTTGATTGTTGTTTGGGGCATAGATTGCAATCAGCAGTGTTTTCATATTATTGTCCATTATTTCCACCATTAGTAATCTTCCATCGTCATTGGTATAAATCAATTTTGCTCGGATAATATCTTTAATGTAATAAAGCATTACATTACAAATAATGTAATATTTATCTTTAATAAAACCACTCCTCTTTTCTTGCATTGTGTCAAAGAAGTAAATATTTTCTCTAACTTTGGCTGTATCAACAGTTGTTCATGTTGCTTTTTAATATGTACTTCTTGTATGAAGATTATATAAAATTTTAATTTCTCTAATTTATGGGAAGTTTTCCTTCTTTTTAAAGCTGAGTTAAGTCTTTTTGTGTTAATTGTAATCAGTTTTTTTCTCTTCCATTATTATACTTTATAGGTAGGTTTGGCAGGTCTTGTAGATCTTGGTTCACATTGTTCTTTAACTTCCACCTTTCCACCTACTGCACCTTCTTCTTTTTTAGTCGCTATCTGGCAGTCCTGTTGGAATTCAATTAGTGACATTTCTTTTTCTGTCTCCTCCTCTTTCCCTCCAAAATATTCTGGATAAAATAATTAAGCTTTCTCAATTGAATCAATTCTGCATCTCTGTTCTTGCCATATGAACATTAAATTTTCTGAAATCAGCCATCTATAATTCACCTCATTTTAAAGCAGAATTTTAGTCAGGAATCAGTATTCTCTTCTCATCTCTCTCACTCATCTGGGTATTTGTTTCAGTACCACCAGATCTTTATCTTTATACTTCAATATTTTCTCTCTTGCCACTTGCAATATTTGTAAATCTGATGTGAACTTCCCTTGGTAAGCTATTTCTCATTGCATATCTTGTGAAGACTTGAAAAACCTCATCTATTCCATCCACCATCTTCTCTTTGGTTATTTCCAGAGCTTCAGCCAAGATTTCTTTGGCTGAATTATCTCAGCTAGGTTTTGTCCCTTTTCTTCCTCTGTGTTTTGGAATCTGAGATAAAATTCTGTTCTGTCCATCTCCCATCTCAGCATCCCACTTTTATCTTGTTAACCACAGTTAATCTGCTGTCAATGTCTCCAATCTTCTTATCTCTTTGTTTGCCTTCTTCAATTTTTTTGGAATCTCTCATCATATTTCATATATACAATCTAACAATCATATAACAATCATTTGTTGAATGTTTTCCACCTTTTCATCAGTTTTTCCTGTTCTTTGTTAAGTGTACTCTGTTCTCTTTTCAATATTCTCTGTTCTTGTTTGTATATTTTGAATTCCTTGCATAATCATCTGCAGCATCAAGTTTTCCTGTTTTTTTTCTTGTTGTAACATCGTCTGTATTGAACATTGTCCTCCAGATGGTGAAGAGGAAGAAGTAGAAGTAGAAGAACCAGATGCTGTTAGTTTCTTGCTCCTTTCAAACAGTTCAAAATCTTCAGGTTCTTCTAGACCTTAATCCACTCGTGAAACAATCAATTGTAATTCCAAGTAAAAATAGTGGGGAAAAAATAATTCCCTGTGCATCATGCCCGGACCAAGAGAAGAATAAGTACCCGCCTGGATGAACGCAAAAATGCAGTAAAAAAGCTGGAACACACCTCCTCACTAGTCCAACA